>JAQGBH010002096.1:0-26761 GCA_034698265.1 Sminthurinus aureus
GGTAATTATTAATCATGTCTAGTTTACTAGAACACTATTCATATAAACTAGTAGTTGTTTTAATGATGAAAATAGAATACATATTTGTAAAGTGTTTATGTTTTGTATCAATAATCAGTATACATGTATGCACATATACTTACTTATTTTTGTACTATGTATGTGTGGAGTTCCTTTGTTATGGCTATTTATAAATTATTATTGTATACATTTTGTTTCATTCTTGTTTTTATCATAATAAATAATAAGTATTATTGTTTAAACATTAAATAAAGTTTACATATATATTATATATGTTATATGTATTTGTTTGTTGTGTTCAGTATACATGCTAGACACATTATGATACTCACATGAATGTGTCTAAACAAAATTGTGTAGATAGTTATAGTAGTAATTATATATTGTAGTTGTATGAAAAAAAGTCTTCTATCTCTTCTATGCTTCATATTTCATAGGAGATTGTCACAGTCAATTACATAATATAAACTATGATTTTATACACTCTTTTTTAATTTCTTATATTTTTATAGGCATAATTTAATGAAAGATAGTCAAGGTTTTCGGATATTTGCCAATCCAATCTACAACAGCAGTGTGTGTCATTCATCATCAAGTAGTACAGTTTCATGTTATTACATATGGAGGCTGCTCCAAAGAAGAAACGAGAAGGAAGTATTGAATATGAAGGTATTGTTAACACCAACAACAATAACAACAATGGCCATCATCACATAATAGCAACTAATGGTACAATAAATCATCATCATCTTAGTACTAAATTATCAAAAGGAGAATCTTCACCAGAAAATGAATCAAATTCAGAACATAATACATCACCAGAACATGTTGAAAGTGAATATGAATCTTTTGAAGCATCATTAGAAAATGAAGTTGATATGCAATCTAAGAATGAGGAAAAAGTGGTCATGGAGGATGAAAGAGAACAAGAAGGAAGTTGTACAGAAAATTTACAAGTTTTGGAATCAGCATGTCATCTTGCTCAGCAGTACTCAGTTGTTAAAACACTGTTTGAGAAACTCCCGATGAGGTATGACATACAATTTATCCATATACATATACGTACATTTTATACTCTTTTTTAGTTTTGAAGTAGCAAAAACAACAACTGATAAAAATGATTAAACAGTATTATTTTAATATGCTTTTGTTTAACAATTTTATGGTGCTAATAATATAATTATAAATTATATACAACATATTACATATTATTATGCAATGTTATGCATAATTCAAAATCTTTTAAACACATACCAAAGATAATAAATCATCATATACCACACTGTTATCAAAGTTTAAATAGCGTTAAAATTTGACTGTTTTTTTTTACAAATAATTTACAGAGATCTTCTGAGTTGTGCTCGTGTTAACAAACTATGGAATGACATTTCTAAAGTTGTAAGAAAACAACGTAGAAATAAACCATTTCTTATGTTATATCATCCTTATTTACCTCATACAAAGGAAATCGTAGAGTGGTTTAATGGCCAAATTGGAAATATTGTACCCAAAGAATCTGTTGAATTTGTTGAAAAAAGCTTCTCAAATTTCAGTTCATATCCAAGAGTATGTGAACAGGTATGATAAATTGTGTCGAAATTATAATATTATAAATTATACTTGATATTTAATTACTTACAAAATTAATATTTTATTTGGAAAATTCCAATTTGGAATTTCTAATAATTTTGATGATATTTTATTCTTTATTTTAAAAGCATTGGTTATGAATTATGAATTTTTTTTACAACTGCTATAGTATGTGTAAACATATAAAATAATATAAAATATAACTATAGTGTAACATACAAGATATAAAAGTAAATGTACAATTATATGTACATACATACATACAATTATATATGTACGTATATACATATTATGGAAGTGAATCGTTAAATTAATGTTATTTTTTACTTTTATTTTCCTATATTATAGGTGAGACCTGCAATTTTGGACACATTCAAGAACTGCTATTATGAGCCTCAATTAATTATATTTTTTGGCTCACAATCTATGGGACAAATTTTATCAAAACGAAATACCCCTAGACAACGGTATACTAGATATGAACATTTGTTTGAATGTATTCAAAAAATCGGGCCTGCGTTGGCATGTTTTGGTAGTGGCGTTATTACTACAATATCTGATGGGGGGAAATCGTTTCCAATCGAATCAGAAAATGAAAATTATCCATTAATTACGGGTTTATGCGTTCCCAAAATTCCGGGGTTATACGTTAAAACTTTTGACTGTACCAAGTACAAAGGGAAAGTGGACACAACCAATTGTAAAGAAGTCTTAAATATTTCTCCAAATGATAATGTTAAAGGAATTTTACTTTTTCAATCAATGACTCGGAGAAGTACGGCATTGACAGATGCTATTTATTTTTATTTGCTACAAAACCCAAATGTCGCAATGGGTGGAGGAGCAATGACATCATTGGAGTGTTCACTAGGTAATTTTAAACATTATTCATGTACATGTATTTATACTGGTTCTTTAACCTTTACCTTTTTTTATGCACCCTCGTAACTTTTTTGTTTAAAATTAATAATAGGAATAATAATAATAATAATTTTATTCTATTAGTTCTAATCTGTTGTGTTTTATTTTTTCTTAATTATAGTTCCAGAGGTTAAAACTAAAGGCTGTGGACTCATAATATGTGGAGATGAAAATGTAAAAGTATCATCTGTTGGTATGTTCCAGCGGAAAATGACTGCAAAGAATGAAGCAGCTCTTCAAAGGGTTAAAAACAAAAATTTCGAAGAAGAAGATAGCTTTGCATTTATGTTTGCTTGTCAAGTGAGTTCATTTTTTGTAATAATAATTATTGATATTGGTATTATCAAAATTCACAAACAATGGAAAAACAATAGTTCACTTTAAAATGAAACCTGTTGGTTCCAAGTTTATAATGAAATAATAAGAATGACGAAAACAACAAAAATATAGTAATAGTACTACTGAATAATAATAATACATCAAAATGTTCCTTTTTTTTTTGTTATCAACTTAGGGACGGGGAGGTAAAATGCATGATGACGTATGCAATTTTGAATCAAACTTGTTTAGGAAATATTTTCCGAAAACTCTTCTCCTTGGAGCTTTTACAGGAGGCGAGTACGTTCACGAATACATTCCAGGTTAGTCAGCCACTTTTTTTTTAAAGAAAATTAAGTATCCGCATAATATATTATATATTATGTTAGCTACTAATTATGCATTAATTATATATTATATTATGTCATACGTACATATTTATGTTTTATGTATACATGATGTTTTATGGAATGATTATAGTCGAACAAAATATAAGGTAAACTATTATTTTTTATTTTTATTAACATTCCAGGTGATCATAGTCAACCACCAAGCAGCAAAAAAAGTATTGAGCACACTTTTTCAACGGTTTTTTTAATTTGCTCTGTCGCACGACAAACGGCTTCTCAAACGTAAAAATTTAAAACAAAAACTTGACGATATAATATACACAATAATTATTAACAAAAAATATTATGCTAAAATTATGTGTTGTAGATTTTTCCGTTACAAAAATTGTTATTGAATATTTTCCCATTTAGAATTTTACTATTATTACTACTATATATATTTTGTGTAATTTTGGCGTTGAAAATTTGTTTACATGTACATCATAATATATAATATATTATACCAGTTACAACATACAGATTATAATATATTATGTACTATATTGTATGGAAAGATTTCAAACAAAGTATATAGCACTATATCGGCGTTTTTAATTTTAATTTTTTTGAACATGATATGAGTAGTATGGTATTTTATTCAATGTTACTTTAAAATGTTTATGTTAAAATTTTCAACTGAATATGATGAATAATACACTTTTAGTACGTAACACACATAGTGTATTTTGCAAATTACAAAAAAAGAAAGAAATTCAGAAATTTAAATCTCATATTTACCTCTACATACAACAGATACTAAATATCAAAGCTATAATAATAATAGTAATAGTAATAATAATAATGTATTGTATAAAAAAAAGTAATAGTTCTAAACAGGCGACAGAAATAACCACACTAAGAAAAACAAATCGCATAAGAAAAAAGTCTCTTTCCGTTCCCGGTATATAAAGTAAATGAGTTGCTCTAGATTTTACAAATAACATAATATTATATAAATAAGCATATTATATTATTCTCAGTTATGTTAATCCGGTAAATTTTTAGCCAAATTGAAACAGATACCGTCTTCTTTTGGAGAAAAATATACATTATTATTATGTTTTCGTGAGCATAGTATGATTATGAAATACTAATACTAATTAACAGTTTAATATTTGATAGTAAAATGATGGTTTTTTTTGTTTATTATTTTTATGCTTTTACATAATATTATGTTGTATTAGTTTTATTATTATCATCGTCATTTGGTAGTAGTATAGTTTGTAATAATATTGTGATTTTTAGCTCCGAACACATACAAAATGTAACACTATACTCGGTACGACAAAATCACGATAAAATGCTTTCTTCTCAATAAATACGTTCATGATACATTATACATATATATATATACAATAAAACTGATAGTTAAACACATACTATATACGAAACAAACCTCCATTGTATGAATTATGAATCCATATTATATTATACATATATACCTATAAAATATGATAATAATAATAATAATTATTATTATTATATCAATTACGTTCGTGTATACAACAAAACAAAACAAATCTTTTTCTGGAGTGTACCCAGAAAAACTATATTATAATCTAAGCATTTTACATCGACGATTGAAAAATAAAGTGTAATAATTAATATCATTGAGATAAAAAATCAAATTGTGCGTGTGTCTAGTGTTTTTACTTGAGTTCTTTCACATCAAGTTCTTCGATCAGTGATTTATAAACTAATATACATATTACGTAGTGTTTTTCTTGTTATTTAAGTTTTGTGGTAGCGGATGCAGAGGAGCCTATATGAAATTGAAACAAACTCTTGGTCATTATACATACTATAGATTATAGGTAGATATTTGAAACTGGAAGATGAAATAAAGCACAGTAAAAAAGAGAAAAAATGTTCTGCACATATACTTATTATACATGCCAAAAGGCAAAAGTCTTGTCAGAATTTATACTGGGAATTCTGAACTAGAGAAAAACGGCAGCAATTGAAAGTATAATATTATACAAGTATAAAGAAAGGAGACGCAAGACTTTCACATGAATTCACACACTAGACTTTAATTTGTACGCATACACACACCCATGAACACACTTCATACTAATAATCATTCGTCTGTACAGTTGAAAAGAGAAAGAGAGAGCAAGAGAAAAGTAAATATATTGGGAAAAAAAGAACACAAAGTATATATACATAGGTAATAGTCGATGGACTATGAAGCATAAAAAACATGTATACGAAGATGGAACTTTTTACATGC
Organism: Sminthurinus aureus; assembly: GCA_034698265.1. Classification (NCBI taxonomy): domain Eukaryota; kingdom Metazoa; phylum Arthropoda; class Collembola; order Symphypleona; family Katiannidae; genus Sminthurinus; species Sminthurinus aureus. The sequence continues at coordinate 5,473 of JAQGBH010002096.1, forward strand.
TTAAACTTTAGACACATGTATAATATATTATATTATATAGATGATACATAATGCATGCGTATCGGATAGTAAGTGTTGAGTTACTTTTGTTTGAGACATAATAGCATATGTACACACTTCAATATTACATTACAGTCGACATTCACATTTGGAATTCAAGACTGCTATAGTGGATGTGCAGAGGAATCGTGTACTCTATCTAATGTACAAGTATTTATATTGTTGTGTATTGTGAAGTCTGAAGTCTGTGACATGTATAATGTAAGTTGCTAACTAACTAATGCGTTCTTTTGTTCTTCCTTTCTCTTTTCCATCTTAAGTCAGGGGAAAAATGTAAGGAGAAGTAGAAGAAGAAGAAGAAGAAGAAGAAGAAGAAGGAAGTTCTAGTGGCTAGTCAGAATCGAGATCTAATTTTGGTACCTAATATTATTGTCTCATGAAGAGGAAAGAGATTGCGAAACTAAAAAAGTGACCAAAGTCTTGAGCAGAATGTCTTCGGTCTTCGAATGTAATGTACTATAGTACATAGCTGTATATTTTCTATCTCTTCTTTTTTTCCCTTTTTCTTCTTCATTTCTTTTTCTCTCTCTCCCACTCTCTGGACTAACTCATTGTCTCCAAGACATAAAAACTACGAGGAATAAAAGAGAGAAAGAAACCAAAGAATTAAAGTGAATTCCCTGAGTTTCTCTCTCTTTCTCTGTTCCAAGTCCCGATCTTCCGCCTCATTTAATACACGCGACTGTCTTTTGCAGCGCATTTCTCCTGATCATCCTCACATAGACACATATAAACTTATTCCAATTTTCTATAGAAAACCGTCAGTGTAAACATACACTGAAGAGACTGAAGACTGAAGCTTCAGAGAGTGAAAGAAAGAAAGAAAGATCCTACACAGACACACATACAAACACGAAAAACGTTCCCCCGTGAGAATATAGAAACGGAGAATAACCACTCTTCACAGATGTCTAGAGAATCGATACAGAGTAATATAAATAACAATAATGTCCTTTTCTCTTTTGCTCTTTCTATTTTCTATACTTTTGTATGTGCTGGCCTGGCCTGGACATTGGTCAGTATGGTTCAATAAAAGGCTTATGAGATTAGTTTTTGTACATGAAGAAGGGAGAATCGAGAGGGGAGGGATGGATATTTTTTCTCTCTCTCTCTTTCTCTCTCCATTTCTACTATTTTCTATATCTCTCCTTCTCTACTGGACTATTTGCTACTTATCGTATTTATACTATTTTACTATTCTACATGATTTTCCTCTCTACGTCCTACATCCATAAATACATGAGAAATACACAAAAACGGGCAACTCGATTGTAAACTACGAATACATAAATTATAGATGGCTCATATACATTATACATATGCTATACGATATACGATATACGATACAATACATGATACAATACAGCAAGATGCGATTCGACAGAATAGACAAGTATTTAACTTTTCTCCTTGACATGAAACTCTTCTTTTTTTGCTACAGTAGAAAATAGAAATTCCAAACTTTTAACTTTTACAATAGCAAACAACTACACTTAATTCATATAAATATTCAGCATATTTACATAACCTTTTCAATAAATAATAAATACACAATTTTTTTGTATTGTAAATTGTAAGGTACAAGATAAAAGAACGAAAAGTGATCCTGAATTTTGGTAATCTCTCTTTCCTTTTTCATACTAGTTTTCGTGTGTTGTCTTGTGCATATTTTTCACCTTTCTAAATGAACATTTAAAAAAAAACCTAAATATTAAACAGGAAGAATTCATAAATATTCAAAAAAAACCGAGCTTATTTGAGTTTTTGAGTAGATTACGTTTACGTCAAAGTTCATTCAGTCAGCTGGAGGTAAAAAACAACTTGAAGGTTTTAGCACATATTTTTACATGAATTTACAGCTGAAGATGATTCAGTCATTTGGATAGAGTACTAATAGCCATATACTAATTATTAATAATATAGGAGCATAAAATATGCATACCTTATGCATTGTGTATGTATATTTTGTATATATTGTAGATTTTGGAATTTAGGATAAGAAATAGCAAGGATTTCGTCCCAAAAACTCACCACAATGGCCAATCTCTCTCCGTGTTCCCTCTTCCTGCCTGTTTGTCTGTCCATCAGTCGAGTAAGAGAATGAGGCAGAAGTATTATCATTATTATTATTATTATTTGTGGGGGACTCGAACTGGAAATGAGCATGTCTAATAATAGAATCTCCATGTGGATTTTGGATACTATGTCTACATTGAACGAAGGAGAGAGAGAGAGAGAGAACTAAACTAATTGACACGGGGTAAGCTGATGGCAGACGACATTGTGCTACTGCAAATTAGATATCTGTATGGAGTATGGAGTTGTCAGAGATTAAATTATTCATCTGATTGTTTTGCCCTGTGAACTTTCCTCATCTTGACTAGTTGAAGAAGTGACAGTGCGAGAGAGAGAAAGAGAAAGGAAATCGTCCACTCATGACAAAGTCAGTACACAGATAGTCAAACCTATATTATGTATTTAGAGGACACTAATACTGAACATTGAAGCTTTCCCAAGTGTATCCATTATCCATATTCTATATTCTCTGCATCCACTAGTTTGTTATTCGTTATTCGTAATTTGTAATAATGTATTTTCAGGGCTTCATCTTCACAAAAATATGTACACTTGTAAATTTAAAACTCATATGTACTTTTGGGGAGAAACTTACTTTTGAACAAATTACAGTAATACTTATCATCATTATTTATATAACACATAATACATAACGAATAATAAACTTTGAATTGACTGCGTATTTCTCAGGGAAATTATCTAGTTATTCTTGCTGTTATTTATTTCTTGAGCTTATCTATATGTCATATTTTGTACAATATTATACAAAATTCCGAGTTTTAATTGTTCAATGTTAGTTGTCAGCTATAAAAGTACGATTTAGACCATATTTTGAATTGCTCTCTCTCTCTTTCTCTCGCTGTCTCATACAAACAAATACAGCTCTTGCCTCTTGTTTCTAGTCTCTAATATGTCTACTGTGTATTGTTGTTTTGAAAATTCTGTACAAAATTCCAACTTATTTACACTTATTTAATCCCTGATTGTACTTTTATATGCTTTTAGCAATACACAATGCATGTATTATATTATACGTAGCTGTGTAAAATGGAAGCCAATAATATAATTACATTGTAAGGACTAAGGAGGATAGATGAGACGAACTCTGTGTAATTATGGAAACTGGACACTTGGATAACAGTTTTAAATTATAAGGATGGTTGGATGCTGGATGGTCAATGACGGTCAAATGCAGGATGGAAAATGGATTGGAATAAATGAAATGGACAAATAGGACATAGTTAGATAAATACACATTTGTATGTACACTTTTCTGGCTACTCGCTAACCATGCTACTTGGTATATGGTATGTATTTAAGTAAAATTTACTCCTAGTTTGAAGTTTGGATGTACATTGTGCATTGTACATGGTACATGGTGCATATTAAGCGGAGAGATAGAAGATCAATGGCAAATGTCAATTGTCAATTCCATTTCTTTCCATTCTTCTTTTATTTCTTCTGGTCTCTATTTAATGTTCACTAATGCTAACTATTACTAGCAGAAAGCAACTACCAACTACACATACGACGTGCATACAGCATAGAGCATAGGTTATCATCATAATTACTATTACATAAGCTGAAACTCCCTACAAAAGGCACTTTTAACTTTTGCCCAAACTCCGCTCACGTATAAATGTTATATCAGCATAACTACATTTTGTACATTAGGATTTTCAACTGGGGGATCATAGAACAAAAGAATCAAGAATCAAGAATGAGCTTCCGAACCTGTCTACTGTATACTTTATAGTTATTTGAATGAATTTTAGCAATACCATTTCATTCCAAGGATTAATCAATAACAATATCGGTGTTATTTTCACTTACGATATCTAAATAGTTTGACTTTTGACTAGATGAAAAAAATTATCCACAATCCGATGACCAATACAAGATACAAAACCCGGACAAAAGTATAAAACCCAAAATATCCATCTAAAAGGCTTATTGGTTGGATACATGGTACATGGCACATGATCGAAAACTACATGTGTTTTCTCCGTCTTTTACCCCTCTTTTTCCATCTGACCACCACGACAAATGTTCCATTACTTACACCACACACTAAACTTGATGGCTACTTTGAAGGATCATCGGAGGGTCCAGACTCAAGACTAATGACTCAAGACAGACTATATCAGTGAACTGACTTTCTCTTCTCGCTTCTCTATCCTTAAATTTGGTCTCCTCCGTTAGTATCCTCCATTCTCGATTCTCGATACAAGATACAATTGAAGTCTTAGAGACTCCGAGTCAGTGTAGTCGTCATTTTGAATTTAGTTTTCGTTTAAAGTCTAAAATGTTTCATGTCTGAACATAAGATGTATTATGACGATGAGGATGGCATACGGAATACGGATAAAATCCCAAAATCTGAAAATTCAAGTTTCCCGTTTCCTGCATTATCCATTATACAGCGACATAAAAAGAAAAAGTAAAAGAACGACAGAACGAGAGAAAGAGAGAGAAAGCGTAGACCTTGACTATCAACTATCAACCACATTACGAAGGATCGTGATGATCCCGAATCCTGATCAATCTGCTCATGAAGGCATAAGGCATTTCTGATTTTTTTTCCCTCTTGGATTCTGAAAATACTGATAGAAATGAAGAGGAGAAGATGTGATGAGGATTGAGTCTAGATTCTACATTCTAGATTCTAGATTCTAGAATCAAGAGTCTGGAACAAAGATAGAGGAAAATTCGGGGATGACTCGCGGAAAAATCAAGGAATATGTCAGAAACTCAAACTCAAAAGGCGTGTAATACGAAGCATCCCGAGTGATTGATCATTCCTCTGACATGATGATGATCGCCTTGGTCGTTGATTGATTCGATGTGTTCAATGTTCAATACATGGACTATATCCATGCCTACATACTATGCATAACATACTATGCATTACATACATACACATATTTGTATCATGTATCATGTCTATTGCTTCTTCCTATTTCCTACTTGTACAGCAAATATCAAAATCCACCAGTACCTTTTCCACAACAGATGTATATATGTACAATGTACAGAGTATAAAATACAGAATATGCAGAGATCAGAGATACCATATTCCGGTATAAAATACCGTCCGCCTCCTTCCTCTTTGCATATCGCATCTCCCTTTCTACTTTCCACTTTCTACTTTCTTCTCTCTAGTCAAAAGCTATTCATGGATAATATATACAGTATCCAGTATCCAGTCAGAAGTCAGAATATTACATGGAAAATGGTAACATACTGAATACTGATAGAAGTCGTCCTGGAAATGAAGCTTCAAATGTATCTTCTCTCACTCTCTTTTTTTTCATACTTGCTCCTTTTTTACTCCTTGGAAAATGAAAACTTTGGAAAAATAAGAAAAAAAATCAAACCAAAAAACCAAAAGCAAAAGAAAAACTCGTCACTATATACTATATATACCGGCAGCCGGCAGTCAAAAGTCAAAAGAAATCAATTTCTATCCAGTTTTTTTCTTCACTCAATACTCAAGACTCAAGACTCAAGACTCAAGTACACAGATAAATGCAATGCAAAATATAGAGCCAACTTCTCCATTCTCCATTCACCATACAGAGAACCCTCAAATGTTTCTGCTTATTTTATTCGAATCCATCTCTGTTTTCTCTTTTTTCTATCTCTTGTTCTCTCTCCTCTGAGGACACTATACACTACAGATATACACGTTTCCCACAATTTCTTGTTGTATTATTCAGTGTGTAATATATTCTACAAGTATTTTTCCTTTTACAGTCACAGTTTCAATCTCCACAGTCTTTATGCATTCAATATTCTGAATTTTGAATTCGGGAGGTCCTTTCAATGTGTTTTTGCCAAGTTGGGAATGCAACTGTAATCTGTAATCTGTATACAGTACACACTGCACTCTTTACTGTACAGTGTACAAACTTCGTCTTGAATCTTGAAACTTGAATGGAAGATTCAAGATTCAAGATTCAAGACGAATTGAGATTCAAGATTCATACACTCAAAGCAGTGTAAAGTGTAAAGTGTAGGGAGTAGAAATATCATCATAAATACACTCTGTTGATGTAAAAAATAAATACACTGTATACTGTATAGTGTAGTGTACATAGTGAGATGCACATGATATTCGTATGTCTGGCTTGTTTGAAAACGTGAGGCACTCATGTAAAGAGGTGGTGAAAAAATAACACTTGTCATTGTGCCTTTTTCCTTTCTCCGGCAAACTTTGTAAGCAACTCTCATATCATTTCTCATTGCTTATACATTATACATGCCTAGAGTGTGCACTGTACACCGTACAGATATATGATAGAGAGTGGAAAAACCTCTTTTTTATTTTTGATGTATCCACATCTAAAAAACCTCTACTCTTTTTACTCTTTACTCCACATTTATTTGTAAGCTTGAATTCAAAATTCAAAAGGAGTGAAAGGAATGACAAAGAAAAAGTATGGGGAAAGGACGTGAGTCCGCACAACTTTTTACATATCTGAAACATCTACCATGAAAAAATCTAGGTTTATGAAAAATTCATCGGAAATTTTTTCAATGTTACTTTCAAGTCTCCTTTCATTTGCGTGGCATGTGTATAATATGCATATATTTTACAGAAATACATTTTCTACAGTTAGCAGGGAAAGAAAGCCCAAGTATTTTTTCCCGAGCTTCACATCACCAACGTTTAGCTTTAAACATCCAGAAAAACTCCAGGCTTTAAAGTTAAACGCTCTGCCATAATATAATATTTCTAATGCATAAACAAAAATTATTGGTAAAATCAACATGAACATTTATCATTCATTTATGTTTGAAAATGAGAATTGGCAACCTAATTTAAAAAAATTGGTTTATCACAAACTCGGAAAGACAACGATTTATTAGTTTGTACCTCTGTCGTCTCTGAAACTTAATCCTGCATTGTACGTAAGATATGAGAGGAGAAAGTGTAAGAAATGCTTCTTTGTTTTTGTCTTTGTCGAATTATCTATTATTATTTTTTCCCTCCTGGTATTTTTTTTCTCCCCCTTTCACCGCCCTTTGTCTTTGTCGTTGTCTACAATTCCAATTCCACTATTTGATTTGGAAAACGAGAAAAGGACAATGAAGGGAAAAAATAAGCTGACGTCTATTGTGGACATTAGGATGGGCTATAATAGACGTGAAATCACGTAGCATTGCAGTACTAGATACTGGATACTATAGACACTAGACACTGGATACAGTAAATGACTAGTGAATACCAGAACCCCGAACCAGAACCAGAACTAACACCAACTATGGATTTGATCCACACATGCATCTAGAATCTAGAATCCAGAATCCAGATACATATTGAAAGTTGGAAGAGGAAAAGTTTGAGGTTGTTTAGTAAAGTGGGACTTGGTACATTATAGAAAAAGAATAGGAAAATGGAAGATGTAAAGAAATGTTCTCATAAAGTACCCCATTCCATTTATTATAGACAGAGAAAAAGAAAAATTGACGGTAAATGAAAAAACAGACACATACACACACATAAAGAAAGCGAGAGAGAAAGAGAGAGTCTGGAAGTTGGAAGAGCTTTACCAGTATTTCTCTGTCCACATAACGAAAATCCAAATCTGTATATATCCGAATCTGTATGGAAAAAGGGAAAGAGAAAGGCGAAAGAAAAAGACGACGACGAAGAAAAAAAAACTCTTGGATCATGAACCAATAAAATAATTCCGTACAGTATCAGAGAAAGTCACTATATGAGTATCATTTACCATTTTCCCTCGTCCTCCTGTACACTGTACACTGTACAATGTACAATCTACTGCAATTCACAGCTCAGACTACGGCAGACAGCATACACCACACACCATACCATACGACCATACACAATCCAATGTACAGTGTACACAAGCTGAACACTGAGCTGAGCTAAACTTGCAAGCCAGAAAAAAGGAGAAAAAAAAACCAAAGGGAAGCTGAAATTACCACGTGCTGAGAAACTAAAACAGAGATTGTAACTTGAACTGTGACCAGAATTCAAATAAGTATCAAATTAAATTTTTTTCTTCTCCGTTCCGACCCGAAATAATTTTTCTTAATTCGCTCCGTTCCGTTCTGAAACGATTCAACTTTTTATCGACAAGTTTGGCAAGCAACGGTATGGCATGATATGGCACTAGCTTTAGCTGTAGTACTAACACTATGTACTCTAGCAACCAGCGTGAGTTGGGATTATAAACAATGCCAATGAACAGAGTGGTGGAAAAGTAGGAAATAAAGGAAAGAGACAGACTGAGAAGATTACAACAACTCGAGTGCCAGTGTGAATTTGCAAGTAAGTACCCCCTGTTTTTACTCTGTTTTCCCCTCTCTTCCTTTCTTTCTTTTTCATATAATAAATAATGTACAATGTACAATCTACAGTGTACAGTGTACAGAGATGTATCAGGAATAACAGATAGATTCCACATTTTCATTTTATCTTGAATCTTGATGCTGGATTCTTGACTCTTGATTCTCTTCATCTTCACCTTATTCAATGACCGGCAGTTCTCATCCCCATCATTTTCATGTTGTTGTCTCAACCTAAATAATCATTTACACAGCACACAACAACTCAACCTCACTTTCAAATTACATAACAGAACACACATGCATATGCATGTATGCGTTCAAATACAAATACTCATTATGTAAACAACAGGGTAGAGAGTAGAGACAAAAGGAGTAAGAAAGATTTGGAAGCAATTTTTAAAAATAAATAAATTTGATGCTCAATCCTTAAACTATCCATCTATGTACATTCCACGTCCTCCCTAATTTTTCTCGAGAATATTGGTTCTGCTTGGTCGTTACTATGCGCATCCCCCATTCACTCTTTATTTTTTCTGTGACTATACCTATTATTATTAAGAGAATCGAAAATCAAGAGTACTGCTAATACAATACAATGTACAATAATAGAAAAACAATGCTTAAAACGGAATTGAAATTGAAAAACGTAATGCTCAGAAAGTATGCAAAACAAAAAGCTGTAAATGCATTTTCACCTCACATATCTCTTTGCTTGACTTGTACATAATAATAATAATAATAATAATAATGACACCAAAAGCACTGCTGGTAGATGCAATACACAATACAAAATACACAATATTCAACCATGTTTACGCATATAGTTATTTTGTATTGTTATACATGAAAATTCTTTCTCAAGATACCAAACTTTTTAGCTTAATGGCTCAAAGCTCAATACTCAATACTCAATGCTCAATGCTCAAGCATCTTGTGTGTTGTATGTTGTATCTCTATGTACTTGGATTTTCTGTTAGTGTTTTGTGTAATATTTTTGGAATTTTTCACAAGATAGAGAAAACCTCTCGTCTAATACGTAAACTATACATTATACATGTAGATACTAGATACATGGAAAAATCATGTAGTTTTTCACCCGCTCCTCACACACATGTACCGTAACCCATGTTGAACGGATAGCTTGTTCAGACGAGACAATGTAGCATGAAATGTCTAATGTATAATTCTAATGTGAGGCAAAAACAGATAAATATAAATGTAAAGGGTTCATTTAAACTAACTGTCTATTTATACGATTACACAGATATAGAATGTTCACTGTTCACTATTCACTATTCACTATTCATGTACTAGTAGAATATATCATGTATAATGTACAATGTATAACAAACTATAAACTATATCAGTAATACAAAATACAAAGGATCCAAGTTTTTCACTCCATTTTGTTCAAACAAAGGAGATAGTCAGCCGAAAAGTTGATGATGTTCAGTGTTCAATGTTCAATGTTACTTCATACATAAAGGGAGGAGGCAAAAAAGCAAACATAGCGGATAAAAGAAAAGTATTATCTACAAATAAAGGAAAAAAGTGGAAAGATGGAGGAAAGGAAAGGAATTTTTGAAAAGTCAAGAAATGTTTCACATGTATCCATATCTATCTTCATGTTCTCATTTTCTTCCTAGCAAAGCACAAAGCACAAACACATCAGCAAAACCCAAACCAAAACCATAACTAAAAAAAGCAAGTAAGAAGACAGTGAACAGGAAAGAAAGAGAGGAAAAGTGACATGAAAATACCAATATCAGTACCAATACCAACACCAAAGCCAATGCCAATGCCATTTTAAAATAAATGTGAGAATTTTTGTGCTAGGTATACTTTATTATACTTTATATTAATACATTTGCTTTGGTTGTGTATATAGTATACAGTATACAATACACAATTCTCAACTCTCAACAAAGGTCGCACTTGCACTCTCACCTCTACATTCTAAATTCTAGATGTATCTGTACCACGTGGAATTGAAAAAGCCCAGAAATTCTCATATCTACCGTTTTCTCACTTGTTCCCTGTACATTGTACATATATTATATAATATATAATATTATACTACGTACCAACATATCGTGTACTTGATCAATCCTCGCGCTCTCTCTCTCTTTCTCTATCTCTCTCGCACACTCTCCATCTCATTGTACTAGTCATCTGAAATTTTAAAGCCAAGAGGCTACAGTGCACCGCTCACCGTTCAAAACGGAGAGAGGAGGAAAAGATGGAGAGCACACATAGCTACATGTTTGAAGCTATAATAGTCGTAGTAAGTAATAAGGACGACTGCCAAAAATGAAACCGTAGCAAGGCATGGCATGGCTGGCTTGGAACGGTATGAAATGCTACGGTATGGAATGGCATAACATAACATCATGGATCTGTGGAGGAAAGAGAGAGAGAGAAAGAGAGAGAGAGAAAGAGACACGAAGAAGAAGATGAGAGGTAGAAGCTACACAGTTTTTCTCTATAGTCTATAGTCTATCAGATTTATTTACGAGGTCGTCGAAAATTTCCCTCTACCCGGATAGTTTGAAATATAACAACCATTTTCGTGATTTATTCTTCTTGGTCTAGAAATAACTCACTATACATGAAGATGAATCTTACGCGCGTACGCTTCTTTCGTCTTTCCATTTTCTCCATTTCTCCTCGTTCCTCGTTCCTTGTCTTCTCCCCTATATTACTAATAGTATTACTATTACTATCACTATTACATTTATATAGAAATTCTCCACATGAAATGGAAACACAAGTTATAGCTTCCTATCATCCACAAGGAGCAGCAGATTTGGGATTCTAGAATCTAGAATCTAGAGGTTCTACAATCCAGAGTCTAGAGTCTAGAATCTAGCGTCTAGAATGAAGAAGGAGAAGAAGAACAAGTCACTTTCCTCTTTCTCTCAAGTCTACGTTCAATTGCTTGAGCAATAAATAAACGCTAGAGCGCATTATTATGAAGAGGAGAGAGAGAGAGAGAGATAAAGAAAAAAAGAAAGAAAGGAAAAAAATATAGAGGAAACTCTAAAAGAAAAACTAACCATGAGAGATATCTCACCATATAGAAAATACAGATAGAAAATGTGAATTGTTCTTGTCTTGGTATTTTTCTTTTTTCTATTTTTATTTTACTTTTTCGACTCCCCCCACTCGCCATTTTTTCTTTTATCTTTTTTTTCATTTCATTTGACATACATATTTTATAACGGATACCACTACATACTACATAATAATAATACATAGTGCATGGAACACGGAGCATGGGCAAAGTTTATTCTATTAGTATATAGAAGATATTATAAAAAAAATGTACCAAAAACAAATCTTTCACTTGTTCATCCTTCTACAGAATGTTGTATGCTCTGAATCTATGCATGTGGTTTTGTATACTGTAGATTGTAGGGTTTCTTGTGTACATACGTTGTATATCTACATTTTACATTAACCACCCTCCTCGAATTAACTTCTATTACCATTAATATTATATACAGAATTTCTGTGGTTTTCAACTTTAGTCCACTCCACACTCAACACTCGACTGTACATTGTGCATTGTTTGTTGTACATTTGTGGATGCTTATTGTTCATCGTTTGTCTTATGGAAGTTGAAATTGAACTGCTACTCGTACTAGTAGTGAAAACCATCTCATTCTTTTTTAATATTGAAATTATTGTGCTCCTTTTGTTCCTCTTTCCATTATCCATGTACACATGTACAATCGGACAAATGTACATTGCACATACGCCTTACTCCTTACGCCTACAACTAACGCTACATCTACATATATTTCTCCTTTCTTGTCTTCTTGTGCTCTTGTAATAACTACGTGGTCATGGCACAATCTTCTTTCTCTCTTCCCTCATTTCCATTGTCTTAGAAGAATTATTACCAAATGCTTTCATCTCCGTCCATTCCCTGTTCCTATTCCTTTCTCTCATCCATTTTCATCTTCCGCTTTCTCATCTGCTTTGTTACTCCTCTCACATCGCACAGATGTATATTATGTTTTATTGTAGTTTTCTCCATCCACTGTCCACTATCTTTAACACAATTGAAAATTGAATATTAGCGAGGAAAAATAGAGTTCGCGCTCTAGAGTCTAAACTCAAGACTATATAGACAAAAGACAAAGAGCATAAAAATAAAGCTTGTCAACAGTCCACAAAAAGTAACCAGTGAAAAGATGCTTTGATTCTTTAGATTTGTTTTTTGCGCCATTCGTTATTTTTTTGTAGCTTGACTATAATGCCTTGTATTGCCTTTGTTGTATGTCCATGTGTATTTGTTGTATTTATGTGGAAGTAGAAAGCAGACAACTAAAATATGAATAAGAATAAAAAGAGCGGAAAACTGATGATTGCATGTGAAATTTGAAAATTTGTAATAAATAAATAAATAATAAACATGTAAAATCTGAATGTTCATGTGAAATCCAAAATGTAAATGTTCTGTAGTCTCTAGTTGGATGTGTATGGGAATTCTCTGTGAAATAATCCGATATATATTACAAATGAAGAAAAACGTTTGTATTTACGCTTACATGAAATGCATAATAAATGGAAATGGAAATAAACAAGAGAAATTTGGGATTCGGAATGTGGGATTTGGAGTTTGTAGAAATTCATGGAAAATCACGCACTAGTCATTTCTCACACACGCTTTTATTACGAAGGGAGTCCAAAACGATGAATGTTGTGCATTTCGCATGCATGCATAATCAAGAGTGTACAGTGTACAGTGTACATTGTACATATGAAAGAGAGATTTATGTTCAATCTTTATTATTTTCATCTTTTCTGTAAGCTCTATGAAATCAGTGCAGGCAGAATTTATCTTTGTGGATAAAAAAGAAAGCAGAGGCATTTATTTATATTCACGTGAGAAGTGAAAGTATTATAATAATTTTTGTTTGCTTTGAAAAAATCACTTTTCGCTTTTCATACTTTTATAGTTTTATAGTTTTACATCAAATTTGGAGTAACTACATGAAAATAAACATACGTAGAAAGTTGAAAAGTATCAAATTCCTACCTACTGCGGATGAAGAAAGTAAACCATTCAGGGAAAAACCGAGTTTTGTGCATACTCTATATTCTGTACTCTGGATCTACTTTTAGAGCCACAAAGACATTGTCCGCTGTGCCGGTACAATGTACATTGTACAAGGTAATGAGGGCATGCAGAAAAAAGGACCTCAAAACCTCAAACTGAAAGTGAACTTTTATGCGTGTAGAGAGTGGAGAATTGAGAGTAAAGTGTAAAGAGACAAGTGTTGTACGGAAATCCGCTGAAAGACACACATGCATAAAAATACACACAAAAGTTCTTTCAAGTTCAGCTGGAGTGAATCTGTGTGCATTCAGTATTCAACATTGAGCATTGAGCATTCAACATTCTGTATTCCGTGTTCCGTATTCCGTATTCACTATAGTGAAGGAAACATGTAGTTTGTCTCTTGAATGTACTTACGGCTTCTCAATCTCACTCTCACTCTCACTGTCGTTCTCTTTCTCTTTCTCTCCAACATACTCGTTGTTTGTATCTGTATTCACTTTCAGTTTAACGGCTTGCATATCACTGTGTACTGGAACATCATTCTTGTATTTTGTATGTAGCACAGATAGTAGACGGTAGACAGTAGAACACTACACTTTGCCATGCATTCAACATTCAACACCATGCGTAAGACCACATGCACATTCTTATGCACAATCCTTTACAATCTACACTTTACACTTTACAAACGCAAAGGAGATACATCTCTATCGTCTATCTTGACTCTGTGAAAGAATAAAGTCACCCAGAATTGCCTTCTCTATATACATTTCTTTTAGTAGATTCATGCATATGTTTTTCACATCAGTTTCATATAAACTTGACTTGTGCATCGAGCATCAAGCATGTTAGAAATCATTTCACTTTTAATAAAAAACGCATGACACAAAGTTTAAAACCTTTAGCATAATATTTTACAAAAAGTAACAATAATTCAAAATTCAAGCAAAACAAATGCATACAAATGCGCAAATAAAAAATAGGGAGAATGTAAAATATATTAAATATCTCATTCACTTTCCTATTTTATTCACCACATGCCATGCAAAGCACAATACACAATACAGATTAAAGATACAGATAGATACACTGAAGAGACATGGATAGGAAAATGATTTGGCGGTTCGTCGTGTTCGTCGAGAGAACGCGCATGTAGTCGTACGGCGTAGAGCGGGTCGTAGTGGATAGTAGAAACGTAGGTCGTAGCTATGATACAAAGAGAAATGACGTACAAATGCATGTGTAAACTGTACACATTGGACGCATAGCCATTCAAATAAAGTCACATATTATGTATGTCCAATACAGAACCTAAAATCTAGAGCAGCGAGTTTCAGCTCCAGCTTTAGTTTCAGGACTATTAAGAAATTTACATAAAGTTCTTTGTGACAGTCATAAGCAATTTCTTGTTCCTGTGAAATGTCTTCATTCTATGTATATAGTCCACAACATACTTTACTACACTAAACTGTATACTACGTTCTATAGTTTTGCATAACTTATACATTATAGAACGGAGATAAATCCCGAGTCAGGTGTAGATTGTAGATTGTAGATGGTAGATGCATTAGACATTAGACATTAGACATTAGACGTTGGATGTTAGACGTAGTTTGTAGAATACATGCATAATGAATAGCATGTATAATGTATATAAATGCATAGAATATGAGAAAATAGACGTGATGGAAATATTCCTTTGTATTTTATGTAAAAGATAAAAGTATAAAGTAGTCAAATATTGAACATATAGTGTCTATCATTTTATGTACAAGTTCTCTCGCTATACATTGTACATTATACATTATACAGTACAGAGTACTATTCCACTTTCCAGTTTTAGTTTCACTTTTTTACTATAGCTGTTTCTCTTTTCTTCATTCGCTATTCGCTCAGTCATATTTTATGAAAATATTCCTGCGCATGAAAAGACCTTTTTGTTCGCTCTCTCTCTCTCTCTCTCTCTCCTTTTCCCTTATGATGCTATTTCTTCCTCCTCTTTTTATTCTTCCATATCTCACATCTCTGTACGCTGTACTATGGAAAATGTACATGAGTTTTCTCGTACAAAAAATATACAAAACGTAGAATGTATCTACAATCTACAGATATTTACAAGCACGGGGAAAGAGCACTAAAAGCTCGAGTTTTCATATAAACCACAAAAGTAGTTTGAGCTGTGAATCTCATCTCTATCTGTATTGCCATCTCTATCCCTAGTTTCTAGTTTCTAGTTTCCCTTATTTCCCTTCCTTCTCATGCATTCACAATTCAAGATGAGCATGGTGTAAAACGTCCGTGTCTAGTGTCTAGTGCCTAGTACCTGTGTATGAATATATTCACCATGAATATGTAATCTGTAATTGCTCCTACTATATTTTCCCATCTCATTTTTCTCATCGAGTTATCTTTATTCCTGAAATAGGGAAAAATAACAAGCAGACAGAGAACGAGAGAGAGAGAGGAGGATCCATAAATGCATATTTACTTGTATCCACAATCTACAGCACACAATGTACTTTACGTCTAAAGTATAAAGTACAGTTTCTTCATTGCAAATATCATTATGCACGTATCACATTTCATGTAGACATGTAGTTTTAGACTCGATACTCGATACTCCATACTCCATAACTCGACAAATTCTTAATGTGAGCCATTTCAACCCTATGAATATATTTAGAGATTCTTCTTCTTCCCCCAAGTTTCCAAGTTTCTTTCTTTCTTTTCCATATAAAGTATAAAGTATAATGTACGAAGTCATGAGCATACTCGGCATGTTCTTTTCCTTTTCCCTTTTCGCTGGGAGAACAGAGTCATTCAATGTGCGTGTGGAGTGTGGAATCTATACATTCTACATGGTAGATACATTATACATGCATTTCCATAGTTGTATGCATAAAAGGAAAGTAAAAATAAATCGTTGACTAATGTTGACTTTTCCTGGAATAACTGTGTACCATTCTGAATACGGAACAAGGAACACTCAAGACATGGAAAAAGAGCAAGAAGAACAAGATTCTTTCTTATTTCCCTTCTTCATGTTCTTTTCAGTCTCTGTTTTGAGTTTTGAGCTTTGAGTTTTGAGTTTTCATACATTTCATCCAGATGACGATAGGACAAAGACTTTTCAGACGTAGATATAACAAGAGTTTTAGTGTAAAATGACTTGACTTTTCGTATCTCTTGGCTCATATGCTCTACACTGCACAAATTCACGGTGTATATTTTTCATACAGAGCGTCTACTGTCTATCGCCTATCGTCTAAAAGACAGTGATAGACACAAGACAGAAGTAATAATAATATTATTATTATGGAATAAGGTAAAGGGGATAGATATGAAAGAGAGCGACAGAAACAGAGAGTGGGAGTGAGTCAGGCAGGGAAGCGGAAAGAAAACTCGGGAGTAGTTGGACTTGCTCGTTGCTCGTTGCTCGCTACTCGTTCGTCGTGGGAGTGCTGGATATTGGATACGATATGTCTTATGGCTTATCATACACAGTATGAGCACAAATTCTATATTATTTCATATTCTCTCTCTCTCCTTCTCTTCTCTTCTTCTCTCGTTCTGTGTTTCTCCCCTTTCATGCGCGTCATAACTTTGCGCAAAGTTATGAACCGCAGGATTCAACCCAATAGGCATCTAGGCTTTTTTAGACAGAGGTTGGGCTCAACACTCCACACACTTTCCTCAGCCTCATAAAAGATATCTCATCATATTTTATAGCCCAACTCACACACAACACACCCACCGAGAAAGCAAAAGTTTATGGAGATTACACATAAACTATCTACTATCTCCTTTTCTCTCCAGCTCCAGCTCTAGAGCTCCAGGCTCATCCTCAAATCATACTACTTCTTTACTATAGTCCCTCCTTTTCTCTTTACTTGTTCTCTTTTTTCCTCTCATTCTTTCACTCATGTTCGTTTTGTTTTGTTCATCCATTAATTTTTTATTGATATTTATAATGTTCAGGTTCCTTTTCTATTTTTTTTACAGCAAACAGCAAACCAAAAATGTATATGTACTAAAATCTAAAATACTAAAATTTTATATGCTATAAAATTAACTATTATTTTTTATATATTATGTTGAGAGATTGTAGAAATAACATCAGTACAAATACAAATACAAGTGTACATGTGTACAAGTGTAATACATATAACTTTGATTGGAATTCATATAAATGGCCATAGAGACGGAGATGGAAATTACCAATGCCAATGCCAATACAATACAATAGTCAATAGTTTCTCCTTTTCGCATTTCTTCATTAGCAATAAAATAAATGATGGTGGTATCCAGAGAAATTTCATTAGTTATATACATATACATATACAGTATACAGTTGTAGAGAGAAAATGTGACTCTCTCTCTCTTCTCTTTGTTTATTTTCGGACAATACAATACGGAATACGGAATACCGAGTACAGGCGTATAATGACGGTAATGATGATGGTAGTCATTTCTCCAGTTATATTTGATGTCTGTGAGTCTTCATCTCGTATAGAGTATAGAGAATAGAGAATTGTTTCAGAGTCGTATATTCTACATGGTATATTGGACAGAGTCCGAAAACGTACAAATGAGAAGAAAAATAGAGACAAGAGAAAGAAATGGAGAGAGTGATGGGGAATTTGTCATTGGAATGACCAGAGGAGGATCCATCCAGCCAGCCAGTTTTCCAGCATGTACCTATAACTAATACCGTATATCGTACACAGTATACAGTGTACATGCAGTAGATGGTACATGACAATACTGTGAATAAGGTTTATAGGATAGATGTACGGTGGAAGGTTGATGTTGATGTTGTCCCTAGTCACCCGCATTCAGTGTTCAGAACCGTCATAGATAGATAGATAGATATATATTGATAGTTTCCGTGTATTTGTGTAAAGGGCAGTATTTTTGGAAGGAAAGGCAGAGGAGACAAACGGATTCCAGATTCCACAGTTAAGAGAACAAGAAAATAGAAAAACTTGGAGGGGTTGATTTTTTCCTCTCTTTCTCTCTTATTTTTCTGGTTTCCCACTATACACCATTTTCTTCTCTTTTCATTTTCTCCTACTTGTACTTCTGGTATTGATATTGGTAGTGGTAGTGGTCAAAGCTCCCTGGACTCTTGTACACACGTCATATTACTTGCAAGGATTGGTTAGTTCGCTCTCGACACTCTGTGAGAGATGAAATGTTCTCCAGGGGTACGGAAGGTCCATTGCCCATCGCATTGACAGGGCACATGTCTTCTCCCGCTACTTACTTACTTCACCCGAGAGATATTTGTCATTTACCCTGTAACTGTAACCTATACTCCCAAAATACACATATATTAGACACATTCTACACTCACACATGTACATATATTATATATATTTCCTCCAAAATACAAATGCAAAGACAAAATAGCTCTTCTTTCCTTCCTTTGTTTTCCTTTCCTATGAATGTATCAAAGTTCTGCCTCCCTTCAATTTTCAGTCTCCAGTCTCCAGTCTCCAGCTGCTGAACATTGACCATTGACCATTGAACATTGAACATTGAGCATATTACACATTATATATCATGGGTTTACCAACTACAGTCACAGATTATACATTATACATCAGAGATGCTTCTTCATCATGGAGTTTTTGCATGTACAATGTGAAATTTACATTATGTTTTGTACACATTTGTCTTTCAACTTTTAGCAGAATTAAATAATTCATCGAGAAAAAAATAAAAGCAAAAAGGAAAATAAAAAGAAAATCACGTAGGTTTCTTTATGCAGCAAGGAGAAAAAAGAAGGAAACTGGCAAACTGGCAGACTGGCAAATTTCGAATTCGAATTCGAATTTGGTGCTATAGTTTTGAAGAGAATGGAGAACGGAAAACGGAAAACAGGAGTTGACTGTTCATACCTATATAAATCATCCACGTACATTATACATATTATATTATATACAAAGAGAAAGAGAGAAAGAGAAAGAGCTTAGTGCCAGTTGAATTACAGATATATTTGTATTCGTGCGTCTGTATAAAGTATAAAGTATAAAATCCTGTTGGTATTTGTATATTTGTGTAATCTCTCTATATTTATATTTATATTTATATTGTATATTGTACACTGGACATTGGGTATTGAGCATGTAGAAAGTATAAAGTAGAATCTAGAATGTAGAGTGTAGAGTACTTTTGCTTCTGGTAGCTTATTGGCATGCCTAGGAATGGCATGGCCAGTCTCTCATCGTAATCGGATTTCTTTCTTTCTCTATCTCCCTTTTCTCTGTCCATCTCTGTCTCTCACTGTGTGTGTGCAAGTCACTAGGGCTGACTGACCATCGCCTCACACACACACACAGAAGCATACACCATACACCATACAACAGAGGATAGAGAGACAGAAGAGGAGCACGTCTGAAAATGGAGTTTTCTACTGTACATGGAAATCCTTTCAAAAGAGAAAAGGCAAAAAAAAACAACATACAAATCCTCATGTATGAAGAGAGCAGCGTCATTTTCCCATAAGTATAAGACTTTCTCCATTTCTATCTTCTCTTTCATCGTTTTCCTTTCCGTTTTGCCTCGTGTCTTGTGCCTTGTGCCTTGTGTCTGCTTTCACTGCCAGTGCCAGTGCTACTGCCAGTGGCACTGGACTATGAAAGTAGGATGTAGGATGTAGGATGTAGGTATCCAGTTGGTTGTTGGTAGTTGGTAGTTGTGTGTATTATTATGTAATATGTGTATTTATGTGGCTGTCTGTCCATTCCTGTTGGATACTGGAGATGATGTTCTGACTCTGTACTTGTGTAGTCTGGCCATTGCACGGTCTCCAGTTTCCATCCATCCATCCATCTATCTATCCATCCACCATCCACCCAGCTAGATGCGAGATACTAGATACTAGATACTATAGATACATAGCTAGTTATTATAATTCCGAACGGCTCTCGGCCGCACCTGAATCCTGATTGGACTCTTGGCCAGTGTGTGTGCGCTCTTCTGCTCAAGGAAGCAGGCGGGTCCAAGCGTTCCGCAATGCTCAATGCTCAATGCTGAACCTCAACTCAACTGAACTGCGCCATGTTATTAATATTGAATTTTTTATAACGCAGCTCCATCCAGACTCCACTCAACTCAACTCCACTCCACTCACTTCAACTCAACTCAACTCAAGTCAACTTTCTCTCTCTTTCTCCCATATCCCGATATCCCGTACACTTCTATACACAAACACAATGCGACACAATACATAGCATAACGGCAGGTTCATAGAATAGCTGCTAGTTGCTACTTGCTACTGTTGTTGGAGAAAGTAGAGGCAGAAGAGGAGAGATTCTGGATTCTAAATGAATATGAGCTTGTACATTGTACACTTTGAAAGAGCGCAGAATTTTCCCTTTCAAAAAGAATATAAGTTTCCATATGTAATACTCTCTCCATCCTTTTCAACTCTCAGTTCTCCCTCTCGCTCCTTTCACTTTCTCTTAGTTCTTAGTTGCAATATTTCCCTATTCACCTTATAGTTTTTCAATGGGTGGTTATCTCTCTCTCTAGCGCTATCTCCATCTCTATGAAAAAGTAAGAGAAAAGTTATCATACAGAATATAGAATATAGAGAATAAGAGAGAAGAGAGAGATAGAGTTACGTGTATTTTACCCAGGGACAAAGATGGAAATTTTGTAATGCCATTACATTACGATTACTTGCGGGCACTCGGCTAAGCATTCCCATTCCCATTACCATTCCTTGCTATTTCGCGCCATTCCATTACCATT
>JAQGBH010002097.1:0-26756 GCA_034698265.1 Sminthurinus aureus
AAAATCTACAATCTTCAATCATCCAAGAAGCCGATATGCTGATTACCGATTCTGATTACAATGAGATGAAAAGATGACATTTTACATCAAACTTCCTCCTCACGATTAAGGATTGCTTCACTTTCACTCGACCCAAGATCCAAAGGTTCACCCGCTTGATCTGAATTCTAAGACGAAAAACACAATAAAAATTAAACATATTTTTACATTGCATCGCTCAACATCATACTCCATACTTGACAAGAATGTTAATGATGATGCTAAAGATACATGTATAAATAATAAAAAGTCATAAATAATTGTACCATGTGATAAAATTTAAAATTTGAAACAAGAGCAGGGGAATAGATTTGTACTTGGAACTAAATAAATGAATGAGCGTTGAGCACGTGATAACAAATGATGATAAATCGTATATCTGTCATGTTTTATTCAACTAATGTAAACATAATGTTTCAATGAATGAATTATGAAGACATTTGATACTTTTGACTTTGAGTACGACTTAAAACTACTAGCCTTACCCCGCCACCATGTGGCGGAAAATTCTTGAAAGATTTGCTTAGGGAACAAGCTAAATTCGAATCCCTCCCCATATTCAATCTTCCCGCCAAAATTCAAACTTCTCGCCCATGTTCAAATTTCCCGCCAGCATGCAAACCCGCGGGAACATTCAAGCTAATTTTTAACGCGCAAAACGTTTTAACTACGCTTGCATATGACTAAACTTATAAGCGCAACTTAACTGCGCAGTTTCATGTATGCACGTAAATGCCTTATATGCATATGTACATACATGCATATGCATAACTATATATCACCATGCTAACTGCGTAATTTGCTGTATGTACGTATACCTTATATACATATGCACTTGCGTGTGTACATCACCTGACCTGGGATATACCCTTAAAGGTCATCCAGTGACCTGGGTCATGGGTGTAATTTTAGGGAAAAGGTACATGCCCTTTCTAACTGTACAATTATTTTCAACCTTCGACCTTGTTCTCGAACACTTTTCGGACAAACACACACACACACACACAGAATTAGTGTTTTAGAGAAGTATATGATGATAGTCCACAGTTTAGTTTTTAGTTTAATACTAATATTGAAATGAATATTACGACACTAATTGAGCACGATTTGATGCTCCCGTAAAATCTGTTTTATGTGAAGCATAACGCGTGCTGGGTACTGTTTATTGATTATGTTTTGGCTGACACGGTGGCCTTCTAATTTCTAATGTCGAATTTGTAATACATCAAATAATATCAAGTAAAATGCTAGAAAAGCGAATGTAAACTTTCTATGTATAGGTATATAACCGAATGTAGTCTGTACTTCTAAAGTGTCATTTTTTATCCTGTTGAAAAATGCCATGTAAAATGTGTCTGTAAGTCTGTCTGTCTGTTGTACATAATATTTTTTTTGTCAAATACGTATCCTCTTGATATTTAGAAAAATCCACGTACATGTGCACATGCACTTTTAATGTATTAAACTATCAACTATGAACGTATGTATGTGTTCTGTAAACTTGAGCTGTAAAATGGGACTAAATGATAATAATAATAACGAGTAGACATCTCCTTCATAATTAAGTTATAAAACTGATGTCTGATGTACATTATGACCCCTTGCTCTTGAACTAATATATGTTTGTGTCTATCTGTTCCTTTGCCCACGACTGGAATATGGATTGGTGTAAAGTGTGAACATTATAGTAAATGTTATAGTGAAAGCTATACTTGTCATTATCACTACATACAAATACACATGACCATAACCATTACCAGATACCAGACTGGGTATAGCAGTTGCAGTAGCAGCAGAAAAAGAAGAGACAGCAAAAAATGATCCTTTCATGTCCATTTCTCCTGAATCCTGAAGAAGATCCCAAGGAGAAAAGAAACGATTTTCCAAGAAAATGCATACATTTTTTATAAGGGTTACCCTCATCCTTACTCCTTACATGTACAATGTACACCTACAAACATAAGAAATATAAGGAACACAACTACACACTAAATTTAGATAAAAAATGAAAGTGTTATACATATTTGGACAGGACAAAAAATATGCTTTTTCCTCCCAAATCTGTCACACGGTAACACGTCCAAGCCTCCTTAAAATTAAGTCATTTTCACTTCCCACTGTGACGTAGTTTAGAATCTAGAGTCTAGAGTTTAGGCTACAGATTCTCAGTGGTACATACATTGTTGACCTTTGTCTCTCTTAGCAACAGCCCAACTCGAGACTCCAGACAAAAGATAGGTACGTGCATAAATATACATAACAGAAAAAATAATAAATCTTTGTAGTCAAGTACTTTTTGAATTGATAATTGATACATCAATTATAAACATGTACATTGTACATGCAAAGCTACACGTAACACATGGCACATTTGATATTCGACATGTTATCGAAAAACACTAGTTCATCAATCAACAATAAACCACATGAATATTAATTAGAACAGTACAAATGGATCTAGTGTTAGATAAAGGTCGTGTGTGGATGAGCAAGGACAAAGTACGTTACAGCAAAAATCAATAACACTTTAACAGATTTTAATAGGTCTAAATGTTTAATGTTCTAATGTGGTTTAATGATACTGAATTAGTAATGAGTTGTAAGTATTTGCCTAATACTGGAAACAGGTGTGGTAGAAAGGAGTTCATTGTATCAATTTATTAAGTAGCAAAGTATTATAATGGACAAAATGTATTGGAAATTGAAAATCGATACAAATTGCATATGGAAACTCAAGAGATAATTGACAATATTGACAATTGAGAATAGGTTGACTGAATAAATAAGAGCCTCCATTTAATACTATGCAAAAGATAATTTCATATAAAGACAATACAGAAGGGATACAGAAAGTTTTTGTATAATAAATCTAATTACTTTAGTAGGTTTTCAATCTCTGTCTCTGTAATTATTACAGCTTTCATTAATGTTTCTTTTGCGTATTATTTGTTTATTGCAATTTAACTCCTACATCTGTGGTCAGTGTAAAAGTAGAAAGAGGAGAGAGAGATTGTAATAAATATAAGAGTAAATCTGTCTTTTATAATCTTTAAATGAAAATGAGAGATTGAATTTCAAAGAAGAGGCAGAAAAAAAAGCTTTCCATCTTCAAACTACAGTCTAAAGTCTACACGAACAGAATAAATAAACAATGTTGATCTATGCGTGTAATATCTGTATATTTATATTATGTAGAAAAAAAATCTTACTTGCCTTTTTCAATGGATAGAAAAAATAGACCGGTGACTCTGAACTCTGATTCAAGATGATGATGGGGAACGCACACATATACACACGTACGAGTTACAGTACAAAGTACACTCATATAAATCAGATTCAAATTCAAATTTGAAACCAAATTGAAAACAAAAAATGGTACAATACAAATACAACAGGAGATGTAGAAACCAAGATGAAGAGGCAGGGTAAAAAGTTTTGGTTTTGATATTCCTTTTGACTTGACTGGATTTGAAGGAACGATTGTGAGAGTATACCTATTTTGGGATTTTCTTTCAAAGCAAGTTGCTTCTACACAAGGAAAACCCGAAATAATGCAATGGTGGATCCAATCCAATGAGCCTAGCTTTAGCCAATAGGGAGATTCAGAGTCTTTACAAAACCTGGAATAACACAGACACAGACACAAGCACAAGCACAAGTCTACACACACAGAGACATACACACTACACACACTTAAACCCAGAGAATTACAGTCCAATCTATTATGTATACCGAGAGAATGAAATGGTCTACACTCTACACTCTACACTTATTACAGTGTACATGTACATGTATATGTACATTTACATTTTACATGTATATTGCTACACACACACACACACACACAGAGTTCAAAAGAGGAAGAGCGAACGAACGAGGCCCCAAAAAACATGTAGGATTATAGAACACAGACAGAGAGAGGGAGAGCGAGGCAGAAACTGCTGCGCGTTTGCTTTGCTTTTGGTTTTGGTTTCGTTTCGTTTGACTTTCCTTCCTCAAACCTAACTGGAAAGAAGAAAAATCCTGTAGCCTTGCGTATTACACTGCTGTACATTTAAAATACTAACTATACAGAACACAGAATACAACATACAGGCACACTCACTGCTCACTACCCACTCCACACTCTACACTCTACACTATTCTGCTCACTTACTCACTCTTAGAACAACAATAATAATAATCCAATCCAATCCAAACCAAGCCAAACCTTAGCCCCACTGCAGACGACTGTGGACTGATGTAGACTTTGAAAACTTTCAAGCATCCATTTTCAACAGTCTACAATCTACAGCCTCTCTCGCTACTCACATTCATTCGCTAGCTCTTTTCTACATGTACAATGTAGAGCGTACATATTATAAAGTATTACTCACATATTTGCATCACATGTATCCAACTTCTTTGGAATAGTCTTTATGTTTTCCGTTTCTATATCTAATATACAAGTACAAATAATATTTATACTTTATCCACCTTTGCTCACGTTCATTATGCATTATATATATTATGGATATTATAAAAGTAATATTAAGGATCGTGTATTGTGCATTGTAAATGTGCTATGTACTTTGAAATCCGTATCCACAAACCATGTTTGCTCCAACTTTATGTCTTAACAAGACTCAAATACCTCAGTGAATTTATATATGTATGTGCTTTTATGCATATATACACGGATACAGATATTAAACCGTGGTGATGATCATCATCATATTATATTATATTATGTTGTATTATATACTTCTCCATTATAAATTCCCACAACCACAGGGCACAGACTGACTTCTCTCCTATTCTCTCTTTCTCTGACGTTGACTTGAACAAGTAATGTAATGTAATGTATGTATTCTCTATTGTATTATATTATATTATATAATTATGTGGATGTGGATATTTAGAGGATCTTTTATAGGCATCTTTTGTATATAGTCTAGGTGTGTACATTTTTTTTCAACCTCTCCCTCTTCCATTCTTTCCTTCATTCTATATTTCATCTAGCTGATTTTTATATTCATACATATGCATGCACGTTTCCAGTTTGAGTTTGAGTTGGATTTGGAATTGGAATGGAGGAGGTAACGCTAATAATGAAACATACATACATACTTCAACATACTACCAAGTTCTCTCGATGCTCTATGTGAACTTTTTTGGATCCTAAAGTTTCAAAATGAATAATATATTCACATCATCATAATATCTATCTATCTAGAGTCTGCAGTCTACAGTAATAATAATGAGGAAGAAATCGAGGATATATTATGCATACATACATGTACTGCTCAAGTCAGTTTAGGCTTAGACTAAGGCCTTAGACTTGGTTTGGCTTGGTATTTAGTATTTTGGATGGTACATGCAAATATGAATGTGCATATTATTAATATTATTAATACCATTATAGCTAACGCCTGGATTCAAATTTGTGGATTTGTTATGCAGGAGTATGTACAAGGAGGAACATAGTACATATAAAATGTACAATGTACAATTTACAGGTAAGAATATAAGGAACGCCAAATACCAACCAAGAACCAAGACATTAAGACAGAGAGAGAAATATTTTTGAGCTTATCTCAAGTCTCAAGTTTTGCATGAGGGTGAGAGAGAGATAAAAAAATCCTACACAAATAGTTAAGACTTGAGACGGTTTTCCTTCTTGATTCTTGATGCTTCATCCTTAAGAAGGAAAGAAGAAAGAAGGAGGAGAAGAAGAATAAAAAGAGGTTTAGTAGATAGAAGATAGAATAAATTTTTCATGTCTGATAAAGTACTTTTAAATATTAAGGATCTCTCTAGCTAACTAGCAAAGTTCACACGTTAATATTGAAAATCTTATTATAATCTCAACATTATATTAATATACTAGTAGCTGCATACTGCATACGAATACTTTGTACTTGTACAAAATATGAACTGAAACTACAAATTAGTAGAGAGTGTAGAATGTAAAGCCAACTCCTTCCTCTTGTTACTCCCTTCTTCTGTTCTTTTACTTTTACCCTGCTAATACAAAAGTACAGGCAAGAAGCAGAGACAGCTCACTTAACTCACTTAGTAATAATAATATGTAAAGTAATATGAGTGAAAGATGTGTCATAGCTATTCATCTATTCATCTACTCATCTACTTTTTACTCATAAAATAAGTTGGAACTTGGATGCGATGAAGAACACCTCAAACTTTTCTCTTGTTGAACCATATAATATAAAACGTTATAATTTATTCATCTTCCTATTCCTATTCATTGTCTTATTAATAACTAACAATCCAATTATTTTCATGCATAGATAAGGATTCACTTTCATTCGGCTCAAATTCGAACAAGAAGGGGATTGCAAAAAGTCTCAATTCCCATCAAAGCTCAAGACGCAAGACTCAAGGCTCAAGGGCTATCTTATTCTCCCTTCAGTTCCCTCGCAAATCTTAAACTATAGAAATTTTCTGAGTCACGTGGTCTAGATTCTAGAGTCTAGACTGTAGACTGTAGACTCTAGACTCTAGACTAAAACTACATTCTACATGATACATGTTGTATCTTCTTAATATAGATATAAAATTAAAGTATCTACTATACCTATTACAAATTAGGTACACATGGACCTGTGAATGTGAATAAACAGGTTACACTCAGATGCATACCTTTCTGCTCATGTATAAAAAACATGAAAGAATTTCTCATCACTACCATACCATACATAAGGATTGCATATGTGTTTCTATCCATGCTTTTTTGGCCCAGTGAAGATAATTTGAGGATTATGAATGGTTACAAGCTAAGAGAAAAATTTATGATGTCGTATTTCATTTCAATAATCATTTCTTCCTTTGTGTTGTTGGTTAGTTCTGAAATGTATTGTTGTATATTCTATATTCTGTACTCTATACCCTACATTCTACATTCTACACTATACACTACACAGTCTACACTCTAAAAAAGATCTCCCCGTGTCTCTAGGTGAAACAAATGGTTTAATACGCCTCGTTATATCAGCACAACATGCATACAATATAAAAAACTTAATTCAGAAAAAAACATCTTCTCTCAGTCTGTCTGTGAGTGAAGGTGTTTACAACCGAAAACAAACTTAGATATGAGCAACGTAAAATTCTTTTCATGTCCATGCACATCTGTATTCTGTATACACATATAGGATATTATAATACGCATCCTCTCATATTCTGGAGAATGTGCTCGTAAAATAACGAGTATGCACAATACACGATACACAATACATAATACACAGTACATGATACATGATACAGAAAGTATCTAATCTCTCTTACATTACATAAATGTTTACAAATGCACAATGCACAATAGAGGAAAAACTTTGAAAGTTTACCACAGATTCTCTATAAAATTTGCCTCCATGGCACTAAATTTGAGCTAAATAGTGAAGTGAAAAGCATTTCTTTACGCACAATATGGCTTGTAGAAGTATACAAATTATTACTTATTACAGTGCACACTGAACATTGAACATGCATGTAATGTACTGTATTATATTATATTATATTGTATTGTATTGCATACATACATATGAATGGGATTATGTACAGAATCTCTTTTTCATTTATTGAGGAAAGCACTAGATTCAATGAAAAACATGATAATGATCAATTGAACTTTGTTTGGTTTGGTTTGGTTTGCTCTTTGTTTCCCACCTCCAACTGTAGAACATTTTACATTTTCTACCCTTTTCTATCTATTTAGATTTTAGATTTGGACTAGGCTTTATGCTCGATGCTAAATAAAATATGTGTATGTGTGTGGCATGAAAAGCCATTAGCCATTAATCACCATTAAAAAGCATAGCCAAGTGCCAAGTGCATGTTTATCTCTTGGATAAAGTACACACAAGGCAGATAAACAATGCATTGTGTTGTATTCTGTTGGACTATACCTTATGAAAATAAAGTCTAAAATCTAAAATCTAAACCCTAGAATGTAGAATATAGAATATAGAATTCGGAACAAAGAGGGTGGTTGGTTGCGCTTGCATAAGTTCCTAGTTTAATATATATATTTCCTGGTTCAACTTGATTAGATTAACAAGCTCGTGTCTAACTGGATCCATATGCAAATCATTATTTAATACTCTCATTACAAAGAATTGTATAGACAATATTTCAAACGTGAAACCAGAGACGGTTGTTTCATACATGTACATGTAAAAAGTGGAGTATACGTGTATAAAAAGCGTGTACGAGATTTTCATAGAAATAAGGAAAGTCAAGTCAAAATAGATATAGATGTACATATAGAGGTATAGCAAGGCATGACAGCTAATAGGGAATATGTATAATGTATACTCTACACACAGGGTACAAAACACATGTATGTATTCAAATACTTTACATAATAAAATGTAGAGAACTAGTGAGAGGTAGATACAGGCACAATGCTCAATGCACATGCTCTGGAACAATAATACGGGTAAAAGCTCCCTACCAAAGAAAGATTCCGTGTGTAAAAACTATTTAAAACATTTTCAGAGTATGGCAACTGTTATATATTACGAATTTTATATGTTAGATTCTAGATCCTAGATTCTAGATACACACAGAAAGTGAAACATGTTGTGTCTATGGAACATCCACACAAAAGGGGAGGAATAATAATATCCCCTCACTCCTTTAATTGATTATCATGAGACATGAGACATGAGACAGAGAAAGTTTAAAATTGTATTTTGATTACAACCTTTCCCTATTTTTAGCACTCCCTCATTTTTTCATTCTTCAAATATTTTTCGTTTTTTACTACACTAAATAATGGTTTAAATTATTTTCTAAAATGCCTTTCATTTTTAAATGAAAAACACTGCAACAATTAATTGTTTATACTTGAACAAAAAATGGAAAAATTTTCCTAAAACTTCAAATTAATTAGAACCACCGTTAAATGTAAAGACGATGATGGCAATATCGAATATCTTTGAAAGCAAAAGAGAAAAATAGAACAATGGTATTTTCTTATCGGTTATCGGATTTTAAAAATTAAATATTACCCTAATTCGATGGTTGTTTAAAAATTTGAAAATATTACACCATTAAACAGTGTAAAAACAAAATGGGTAAAAACATCAAATCACACAAAAATAGTAAAGAGATAACAGACAACGGTTTAAAATGAATCCAAGAAAAAAATGTTTACTAAAATCAGCTGATCTGATTGGGAATTGACAAGGTAAATAAATAACTCACCATTCCAAATTTTCCTTCCCTTGAATCAATTTGAACTGGAAACACACACTGGATTCTCGATACTTGATTCTGCTAGTAGTAGTAGTATTATTAGAACAGTACAGTACACATGTCAAAAGGCAGAGTTCAACTCGCTTCTGAGTTGTCAGTAGATGTGAGAGGAATGAAATGCAGTTGCGTGAGTGTACAGTGTACAGGTTGTGTTGTGTTGTTATTGTTGAGGTTCGTCGCCCGACGGAGCACATAAATGTTTGATTGTGAGTGAAAGCAAGTTGACCGACGGAATGACTTAATTTCCGCTGGGTTTCTTCTACTTCCCAAACCAAACCAAACCAAACCAGTACCATCTCGTTCATACCATACCGTTGTGTTGGTAGTAGGTAATACTCCTGTACAAGCGGTAACTTGGTATTTGGTATTTGATATGGTTTGAGACGATGAGAGTTGTCGTAAGGCGTAGAGGGAAGGTGAGTCGTACGGTTTGAATGTTTGAATGTTTGAATGTTGTTCACTCCATGTATTGTATTGTAGATTGTAGAAACAACACAGAAACAGAGAAATAAAGAGAAAAATAACGAGAGAGTAACAGCAAGAGAGAGAGAGGAACCGTCCCTAATCACAGCTTACTATATAGTCTGACTATACCACCATGTCAAATAATGTTACTACCCACTACACACAAACACATACAAGCACACCAACGAAATATATACAGTATACAGATAGCACCGATAAAACTTGTCTATACAACTATTTGATACGGCCATTGTCTTGGTCAATATAACATCTTTTATACATCATACACAAACACCGAGCAGATACTAGATACTAGATACACTTATAAAAATAATGGAATAGCAGTAGTAATCTACATGTGCCTTGTTGTCTAGTCACTAGTCACTACTCCGTTTAGCCTTGGACAGTACATACACAGTACTCTACTCATCATCTTCATCATCATCAAAGAATGTAGATATATTTTCATGCATTCAAACTTTTATGGTACTCGACAACTATGTTACATTTGTATGGAAGAATTTTAGATGCAAATGCCTATTGATATGATTCACAATACACATTGAGATTGTTTACAAACAAAAAATAATAAAGTATTTGGAAACCAAAAAGAACATATTTCATCTCTAAATAAAATTCTGAAAGGTAGAGTGTAATGAATTAAGAATGGAGAATGTGGAATGGCAAAGCGGATGTGTTATCTAGCAGAAAAATCAACATGAACTCACTGACACCGGTACTGCAAAGGTCATCTCATCTCATCATCATGCATTCACGATTGTTTTCTCACCATCATAATACATAATACAAAATAGGTAAAACAAAGTCATCGGTATTCAAAAACTGATAGACTCTTTACGATATACAAGAGAACAACAAGTGAATGGTAAACAAAGAAACAAAAATCTCACAAAGTACATGAATATCCGCAAACTTGTCACATTTTTCTGTCAACTGTCAAAATAGTCGTTCATTCAGTAAATCCTTTTTTATCATACCTTGTCGTATGCAACGTGCACTATAAACTACAAAATACAAAATACAAAGCATGAGACAAGAGACACAGCTATTCTCTGCAGAATGAATACTTTACTCTTGTGCACCTGTCATATGAACCAAGAGGGTTCATATGACAGGGGTTGTTTTGGTTGTTGTTAAAAACAAGTCTAGTTAAACATTTGAATAATGCAGAAAAAAATGAAAACGTTCTCAAATGTGTTTTCATTTGCATGCATTTTCCTAAAAAATTATGTTTGAATCCGGCTGGAGCAAATACGATACATGAAAGAATTACTGCTACTATAAATTCACAAATACGTGGATCAAGCTCATTGAAATCAAGGCAATAGCATTTCAACCCGGACAAGTCTACCATTTTTAAGTCAGTATTTAAAGGTTGTAAATCATGTTTTTCATTTTTTGCAGCGCAAGTCTTCTTTGAAAGATTATACTGTCATATAATCCTATGTACATTGTACTTGTGTCTGGAAATACAATATGCATGATATAATAAAAAATAGCCTGATAGTTGCACTGGTCTGTGTTATATATATTGTATATTGTATATATTACACATGCACAAACCCGTATATCCGTATAATGAAGAAAGTCATGTCACTTGAAGTGCTCTCTGTCTTATCATTATTACTCCATTTCTTGTCAACCCTTTTTTGCTTCTATTTCTTTTCTTATCCACAACCATATCCACATCCATCCCTTTACACTCTTTGCTCTTCATTCTTTGTCAGGACAAGTTGATAGTTGATACAGAGAGGATGACAACAGAAAGTTATATTGGACATGGTAAAATCGGCTTGGTGATAACAATTGGGAGGATGTGAGAAAGAGAGAGAGAGAACTAATAGCTTATATGACTTGTCTACAGCTACAGTCTACAGCCCTTTACC
Source organism: Sminthurinus aureus (assembly GCA_034698265.1). Lineage (NCBI taxonomy): Eukaryota > Metazoa > Arthropoda > Collembola > Symphypleona > Katiannidae > Sminthurinus > Sminthurinus aureus. Next base: position 11,673 of record JAQGBH010002097.1, read on the forward strand.
CTTCAGCTTAGCTTTCCAGTCCTTACCCTCCCTGTCTGTCTGCTACACTTCTTTTTTATACCCAATACTAATACCCAAACCCATCCCATTCCATATCATTTTCTCCAGCATTTTTTTTGAGTCCTGAGTGACACATTTTTATAGAAGGGGTTCCATTTTTTGCTTGGTCTTCTCGGATAATTCCTAGAAAATTGAGACTCTCACTCTCAATTCTCAATTTTCAGGAAATAGGAGTATGAGACTCAGAATGTCCTCTTGTCACACTCTTTTCTTCTAATATACATGCTACGGGAGCTTTTACTTTCAGTTTCACGTTGTTTTTTTTTTGAAAAACTTTAAGAACGAAACAGAGCCGATTGTAAACTGAAATAGAATCATAAATACTAGATACTAGATGCTGGAAAAAAATCTCCTCAAAGTCAAGTTCAAGTTTACAATTTACAAGGAATTTGAATTCACTCTAAAATGGGAGAGTGGCCAGTGTGATAACTGATGAAAAAAGACTGGCTTTTCAAAGTTACGTTAACCCTGTAATTTTTTTAGTGGGATTAAAAACTTAAAAGCAAGTCAATATTTTGCTAAATTGAAACGGATTAATCAGTAAGGATTTTCATGACTTTAAAATTGCACCCAAAAACTTAATGCAATTCGGCAGCTGAATATTGAATATTATTGCAAGCTTCAAAATTACTACAAAACTAGTTTTGAGAAAATTCAAATTCTACATAATGCAACTTTTTTGTACATGGTTAAAACAAGTCAAAATATGTTTTTAAAACTATTTCTATTGTTTTCAAACTCCTATTTTTTTACTGCATGAATTATGAATAAAATGTCAACGTTTTCACAGAGAAACGCCGAAACCGAGTTCAATGAATTCCTGTAGAAATGGCTATTCTTTATGTCTTTCATAACTTTTATGATAAATTTACGGATTTTCTCCTCTCACCAATGTCTCTTTGTCCTAGTTTTAATTGTGAGCATTAAAATTTTATAACAAACATTGAGTATTGAGTATTGGAAAAACTCGAAAAGTTGAATGTAAGTCACAAGACATGATATCACTCTGCGTCAGGCTGAACCAGAACGGTATTTTTGTCAATAGGATATACACTGTGCATAGTACAGTGTACAGTGTGTACAAGGATCAAAGTGTCAGAATATCGTATTGTCTTACTATTGATGCATTACAATAAAAATACTTGGACGAGTGACGTTTGTACGATGTACGACGTACAGTGATAGCTTCAGAATAGTAAAGTATGCTTTCCTCTTGTTCTTGTTTTTGTACATAATATGCTTTCATTTTCTATGACTGTTATATTATTGCATATTGTTATTTTTAATGGACTGCACTATTTGTTTTGTGTTCAGTGTTCAGTGTTCACTATTGACTGATACTGATCAGTGTTGACAGTAATAACAATTGTGATAAATGATAATAATCATAATAATAATAACAGGAATAATGATGATGATAATGATAATAGTAATAAAGACATTATTCAAATTAAAAAATATTCGTGTTTGAATGTTTGAATGAGTTAAAAATGATTTTTTTCCACACGTTACGTCAAAACTAGAAAAACTGTCATAAATAATATTTCATTGTTGACTGCTGAACAATTGGAATTTTATTACTATATAACTCGTGAGTTTATGACCAGTTTTATTTCTTTGTGTGTTTTACATTTCTCACACTCTATTTTCTATCCTCTATTCTCCAGAAGTACATATATTTATCCACGTACTGTGTACTGTGATGTACAAAAGCTCGTCTACAGTATACAACATACAGTCAACACACGAGCATAGCGTATGATATTTTAAAATTTAAACGGAAATCAAATTTTGTAAAGTTCAATTCTATTTCAAAATTTGTTTTTAAACATATTTCAATTTTACATGTTGTTTTCAAACAAAATATGACATTTTGATTCGGATTTGAATGGACCTGTGCGACATTTGACATTGTACTCACTTTTTCATCAAATTACTAGAAAATTTGTACACGTTTTGTGATATAATTTCATGGAATTATACAGGAGAAATTATAAACTAGTAAATAGTAAAAAGAAGAGACAACTCATACAAATTATACACTATGGACTCTGGACAGACGGGCGCGTGCATTGTTTATCGTATGTGGATATTATATAATAAAATATACTGCTAAGCTTAGAAAAAGCCAGAGCCAGAGTATTATTTTCATCCTTTAGCTCTTGCTACAAGCTAACTTTAGATCATTTTTTCTGCGATGCTCATAATGGACAGAGAAACAAAATAAGATTTTTCACTCTCATTGTTTTGTTGCCCAGAGCAAATTTGTGTATTCATGTTGTGCATACTGGATACTGCAGAAATATGATTTGTTGTAATACCTCTAACTTTATAGTTTACAGCTTATAGGCATATCACTTAAAGGTGCTAATACACATACTGAACAATGTACATTTACATTCATATAGATTGTATAAAGGCAAAAGAGACTGTACTCAATACTCATAATATTGCTAACGTTAATATCCACACATGTCTATATTCTTCCTATATGCATAATCTGTAATTTCTGTGTAATATATATGTAATGTATTATGTACAGCTGTACCGAAATAAAGAAGAATTTTTTCCCTTGGAGTGCCGTCCATTTTTTTTGTTGATGGCTGCAGGGCAAGCAAAAAAAGCTAGCAACTAGCAAGTAAACTTCTTCCTTGCTTAGATTTCCCCTCCTTTATGATTCAAGGTTGACATAGAAGTAACTGACTCTGTACTGTGTACTCTGCTCTGTATCGGCCTTCAAGCCGTTTGGTTACTCTCTTGCCCAACCACAACACTCTGCATATCTACTATTCTCTCTCCACATCTACTTTATGCATGTATTCTCCATTCTCCATTATGTACTAACTACATTCCATTCCATTCTGTGTCATAATGTGATGATTCTTATATTATTTCTCCAAAGTATAGTATAACAAATACAGAATCTTTACTAGTTTATTTTTACACATGAATAATGTGTATCATACATGATACATCATAATACATAATAAAAAGGATCTATGGGCGTAGATACATCCACAACGTTAGCGGTTGTGGTTTAATTTACTTTGCTTTCCTTTGGTTTGGTTTCATCTCTTTAATATGCAATGACACATTTATATTTATAAATAAATTCCTGGAAAAAATGAAATGACTTTTGTCACTGTATTATTTACACCTTGTTAACAATGAACCCCTTTCACAGCATTCTTACCGTGTCCAAAAAATAAAATTATGCATTCAATTATATTTTTGGTTGTAAGTTGTAGGCAGCAGAGTTATGAAGACAATGTTTGATAAAACTCCTCTCAGTCATCCACCTCCAGAAATTCTGTAAATTAGTAAAATAGAATTCAAATTACATTTTAATGAACAGTTATATAATATTTGAAGCGCAATTCAAATTTGTGCTCCATCATAATAGTAAATGTTACTAAAAAGCTATTTATTCTGAATTCAATATTTCAGTTTTCAGTATTTACGGGGGCAATCCAATAACTTTTTAATTTTTAATCAAAAACCGTTTAGTTTAACTAAAAAAATAGGCACATTTAATGTACTTTAAAAAACTAGAACTAAACAGCAAATTAGATGAAAGTATCTCACAACTGTGTTGCATATGAAAGCAAAATAAAAATCAAACTGTTTTAAAATACATATTTTTAATTTTCATGCAGCGTCCATGCAAATTGTAGCTGAGAGGAAAGGGTTATTTAAAAATTTCTGAGCAGATGAGAGCGTTCTCTATACGTTCCCTTGGTGAATCTTTTTCTCAAAGAGATTCTCAGAAATTGTACTATGAGATCATAGATAGATCAATACTCTCCACAACTCTAAAGACGCATCCAACATCCAAACCCTTTACACACTGGAATCTAGAATCTAGAATCTAAGCACACAATCCTACAAAATACTCTAGGCTAACCTAAGCTGCTCGCGGGTTTATTCTTTAGATTTTAAGTAAATACTTTGTAATTTTCGAGTACAAAGTGCAGTCTCCTTAAAAAATTAATAGTGAATGTAGTTCATAAGTTATCAATGCATTTGATATTATTATCGGTAGCGGATAGTCGAAATTATTATAGGCGTTTAATATTAAAAGTTTGTAAACGGTTATATTATTTACATGCACAAAGTACAGTGTACAGTGTACGATTCGGCCATAAATAAAAGATTTGAAATATAATGGATCATAAAACAAGTCCAGCTGTTTAATATTGTTTTCATAAGCAAAACTGCAAAGGTACTCAATAATCAATAAGATTACAAGCGTCGAAAGCTCTGCTAGATAATAAAAGTATCAGATTTGCTCAGGTTGATAATAATTCAATACTCAATGTTCAACATTTAATATTTACCTTGAAGAACAAAGTTACAAATAGTAAGATACTAATCGGATGTATTTGGGTAAAAAGTGTGTCCTATAATTTTTAATTCAGTGAAAATCAAAAGAAATATCAGTCAGTTAATTTACACTGCATATTGTACACTGTACAAATTCTATATGAAATTAAATGCCAATTGTCTTTTACTCTAAAAATTCTTTATGATAAGCCCACTTTTGTTAATTCTATTGACTACAAAAAAAATGGTCATTAACATATTTAAGACTATGTAAATGGAAGCGAAAATGAAGACCATTATTTCTGTTTACGCCAACACATACGTACTACAGGAGACAGAAAGGGGCATGAGCTGAGAACACAAAACTCAGAGAACAGAGACCATATTTTGTCGATGTGTACAAAATTTGCACAGCACTAAAAATCAAAGGTATTAATCTTATCAATATTATTTGAATTTAGTACAGATTGTACAATGTACAAGTTAGAAAAAGGAAGAAAGAGAGCAGAGGAGGAAAGCTGAAGAAAAATTTGGATCGTGGGAAGATGATGACAAGAACATGTAGTGTTAAGACAACTTGTCCTCTCATCTCATTATAACAAGGGCGGATGTTGATTTCAACTTTAACTCTTCTTTTTTTCCATCTAGAATCTAGACTTTAAACACTGAACTCTAGACATGAGCTCTTTTTCTTTTCAGATCCAGAGTTTAGATTCAGATTTCTGCCCAGTTTCAAATGACGGATTTATGACCCTTTGATTTTGGCATCAAGATCAGATTTGAACAACACAGCAAACAACAACAAACAGCAAAAACATTACATATCTATTCAAATTGATTTTTATCAGAATTCATGTTCCATCTTTTATCGTCTATCTTCTATACTCTAGTTTTTAGTTGTACATATTGATTTGGACTATTAAATATTAAATAGACTAGAGACTAGAACGAAGCTACATATGGAAATGGAAGCAGCGATGTCAGTTTGCTTTTGACTTTATTTCTTCAGTCGAGTTTCTTGGCTGACAATTTAAATGAAACCCAATTTTTATACAAAAACTGTAAAAAACATATATCAAAATCAACTAGATTGTTTTGTGCAAAATGCATGTACAATGTATATTGTACATTGCTCATTTCTATCTACAATACATCTGACTTGCAAAATACATATCCACATGAGAAGTACATGAGTATGAAAAAAGTAGAAAAATAATTATTACATCAATAAAAAGAAATGTTACGTAGGTCACTGTCAACTGTCAATTGTGTTGTAGATGTGTTGCTGCTCCTGTTTGTCAAAGGAAAAGTTGAATGAAAAATGAAAACGTGGGAATTTTCCTAGTTGACGTGTCACATGACTCAATTACCTAAGGAGCTAAAGACAACAGAGGCTCGGGATATTAAAGATGCACTAAATTGACAGTAAACCAGCAAAAACAAGGAAACAAAACATTGTACATTGTACATGTACACAAACTAAAATCAATAATAATAATGCAGCTCAAGAACCAAGCGCCTAAAACACATTCACAAACCAAGAACCTTTGCGTGATTTTCATGATTGTCGTATATTGATCATAGAACAATTCACTCAAAATGTATGAAACTGTACGTATATCTACTGTAACAAATGTATTGTGTGGTTTGGTGTGGCATTCTGGTTCTTTTTCCTTTTACATTTACGATATAACTTATTTTATTTTATGACTTTTATGTCGTTTCCAAATTGCAGATATGTAGACAAAAAACTATACTTATCAAGTTTACTACCAAAATCATCATTATTATTGCGAATAGTGCTACTTTTTACCGAGGAACTCGACTTCGATCACGACTTCAATGATCGCTAATTGCTAGCCTATTTGTTTACTATAAATTATAACATTATGATTGCGCATTTATACATGCAAAAAGCATGCAAACAGATTTTAAGGAAATTTATCTAAACATTCATGTTTCCAGTAAATAAACACGTAAAAAAATGCTAGTATCATCACATTATTTCAATTTGTTTTCTCATTTTCTTAATTTTTTACAATTTTGATTCTTTTGTTGTTGTTGTGAGTGATGCTGGTTTTTGTTTTGTACAACTTTGAATGTCAGATTTACTTACACCTGCATTGATGCAGTAAAAATCTTTGTAGGATATTTTTAGAAGAGTAAAGGGACAACAGTTCATTAAAAGAATGTAAATAGAATTAATAGAGTTTGAGATTGACATGGGAGTTGCTATAATTCATATTGTATCGTCTGTCCATGCTTTATTTGCTTTTTATTCCCTAGTCTTCTTTGGTATAGCCTTTAATGTGTCATAGCTATGGTTCATACTGAATGCTTACATGTATCTATCTACAATCTAAACTCTACACTCTGTGTCAATACCGGGAACTTTGCAAGTTCACAGTTTTCCCGATAGAGTGGTTTACTCTTTGACATGGGACATGGGGAAGAAGTACAGAGACAAGGATACAAGGAGAGCGTGTATATATATATATGTGTGCTTATGTGTATTGAACTGACTTGTGAGTTGTGAGCTGAAGGGAGAAATTGAAACAAGGTAAATGATTGGGGCATAAAAACCGAGTCGCAAAACTTTTTCAAACACGACTTTGTACAATGACTAGGAAAGAGAGGAGATGGAGAGTGGAGAATGGAGAATGGAGAATTGAGAACAGGCAATGGAGAAAAGTCATGAACCGAACTAAATAAAGGGAGAAAAGACCAAAAACCAAAAGACAAAGACAATAGACAGACAAAAAGTTTTTCTTTTCTTCTCTTTTTCTTATGCGTCCTCTTCTGTTCTCTGCTGTTCTTTCCTTGGGGAAGAAGAGTAGAAACAGAGGAAAGGAGACAAGTCTCGCGAGATCTATTGTGGCCAAATAAAGTAATCTATGGGGATTACAATCGGATTCAATTAAATTCCAACAAAGTCAGTCGATTCTCTTTGGTTCTAGTTTCTAGTTGCTTCAATCCCCTTCCAAATTCTCCATTCTCCATCTACTTATGTATGTAAGGAAACTTAAAGTCTCTGTAGTAGCTAGAACAAATAAGAGAAATGCCAAATGCCAAATACCATGTCAAACCGAATCAAATACCCAATGGAAAATACAAAGGAGTGGGGAAACGTATAATCTATTCTATAAATGAGGACGAGAGTCAAGAAAGTCAAGGAATAATAACTGGATTAACTGATTGTCTAGCTGACTTTGCAGGAAAACGGAAAACGAGAGGAGGAGGAGGAGAAAGAAAGGAACTCAGACTTCGAGAAAGTGAATAGCAACTGCATAGATAATTACGTATACACATACACTGTCAACTTCATCCTTCTGACTTGTGACGTCTTCCTTCTCTAATATTACACATTATGTATGAGTTTGTTTGGGGCAAATGAAAAATGCATCAACTTGCTTTCTACTTTGTACACAGAAAATACAAACGGATAAGCATACGTATTTGTACGAGTTCTGTGTTCTCTAAATCTTCTTAATAATTTGTGTACTATTTACTGTGAACTACTTGCAGGAGAAATAGTACAAGAATATTAATTATTTCACTGTACTTAGTTTATGCATAAGACGCTGCTAAATAATTATATAAAACATCAAAACTAAAAAGGGAAAAGGAATTCATATGGAATTGTACAAAAAAGATTCATTACGGAATCGTTTGTTGCTGTCACATCTTTTGTGTTTTGTACTCTGTATTTTGTATTCTAGATTAAACGTCTACAGTTTTCAGCCCGTAGTCTACAATTTATTATCTAAACTGTAAAGGCCATGACCCGTGGAAGTGACGCAAAGGCGTCAAGACGATGGTACTAGAATAATTACAATAATTTATCTACATACTTTGCAGATAAATAAATTCACCTTGAGAAAATGTCCGAACGTCCAAATGTCCAAATGTCCAAATTCAAATATTTAAATTTTCAAACGTTCAAATGTTCAAGATTCAAGATGTAGTACAAAGTTTTTTTTCTCTCTCTCTTGGTCTTACTACCAAGATTAATTATCAAGGTAAATTTCCGGTAATCTACGAGTTCCAAGTTCCAAGATCTGACACTTTCATTCCATATATTTACTATGACAATTTTCATGTAGTTTTGACTCGTACTCGTTACTCGTTCTAATCTTCTCCCATTATTATCTGAGCATTAGCATTAGCATATTATCAATAAAGGATATTCGAATAATATCAACTAGTAAAACTCTTAAAATTCAAATTCATATCCAAATCCATGAAGATTATTTTATGCTGGCCAAGCATAAAATTTCGTGGCAAGAGAACAGATATCCACAATCCACAATTCATTACATTGAGTGCCATTCAAGTGTCACTGTTCTCTTTTTTCCTGATTCTGGAGATTATGTGTATTTATCTATCTACCAACTACAAACTACGAACGAGGAACTACGAAGAGGGAATGTAGTCCCCACTACATTCTCTTCAGGATTTAACCTCAAGAAAACAAAGTAAGAGAGTATGCAACATAGTCTCAATCCTTTTACACAGTATATCTATAGAAAATGGAGAGGAAAAACAAAACAAAACAAAACAACAAGACAACAAGACATGAGCAACTTACATGGATAATGACAAAGAGTAATGTGCATAGTACAGATCATAAATTGTAAAGGTAAGGCGGAATATCAGTACGAGTATACGAACATGTACTGTGGGCTTTGGAGACAGGCAGACCAAGAGAATGAGAAAGAGAGAGAGAGAGAGAGAGAGAGAACAAGCTTTCATATAAAGTGCTTATTATATGGATTATACATGTAGTTAAATGACTTTTCTATGGATATTTCCTATTTTGTCTGTGTTTTTTTGAGTTGGTGACTGGTCATTTGAATTACAAAATTGAAATTTAAACCAAGTTTCCATCTTAATGATCTGCACACACACACACATATACACATGCTTGACACAGACTTTGAGAGACCATTAACAATATGATAATTGAATCTAAACCACGGGAGAGCAAGTTTGACCAACCTGTGTGCTGTGTGTACAATGTACTATTGTCCAGTCTTCATACCATGTAAAAGATAGTAGACACTAGTTTTTGAGAGTCAAGAGTCACCAGAGAAAAAAGGAGAAAGATAGCTTTTTCTCATTAGACGATGATAAAATAAATCGAATCAAGTATAAAGAATCAAGGTAGACGGAAAAGTTACAAGTTGCAGCTAAAGAAAAAAAACTCGTTTGAACGTTTTTGTAAAATCTCAGTCACAGCTATCCTCCGTGACGATGAGGACAGATACTTACAATGATGATCCATCCATCCATTCAAGAGTTGTTTCATTCTTCTCTATTCTACATTCTACATTCTACACTCTAAAGTCCACAGTTTCACAGTACAATCAAACCAAATTAAATTTCAAAAAGTGGATGTTTCTCCTTTGCAATCCCATGAAAATCCTGACCATGTAATTTATTATATAAAGCGTAATGATGATGATAATCATAATGATTATGTTGATGGTAATGGTCATGGTAATGGTAAAAGGTAACTGGTAAATTGTAAATTGTAAATGGTAAATGGCAATGTGCAAAGTAATGCTCAGACTAATGCTGATGTTCATGATTTAAAAGAGAAATGAACATTTTCTTCCACTTTGACTTGAACTTGCCCTACACTACAACTTGCGAGCAGTCTGGTCTGGCTACTTGTAATAAAAACTTGCACCGAATTCTTTTCAGTAGGCATAACATATAATGTCTCTTGAAATCTCCTTTAACATGTAAAAAAATTCAGGTGCAATCGTTATGGTGAATTTCCATTCTAGCTGAATGACAAGAAAAATGAGTCTACATTCTACATTCTAAATTCTACATTCTAGATTCTACATTTAGTGAACGCCATGAAACATTAGTGTTATCCCATTCTTTAGTGCATAAAATACATGTAGAATGCGTAGAAAAAGTAGAAATTCATTCCAGATTCCAGTCAACTATCTTTAATTATTATTACTGCGCGTTAAATAGTTGTCATTGCAATGCAACGTTTATTTTTTTGCTACTATATTATGTATCTTTTATTTTATTGTCTTTTTTTCCTCCGTCTATAGTTACCACGATTAATCGTTGGTGGTTGAGGCTTGAGACTTGAGCATTGAAAATTGCTCTGTCACACCCAAAATACTGGATTTGGATTGGAATCATTTGAATTGGATTAGTATGAAAAAGATGGAATGGAGTGGAATTCTCAATAGTCCTCGTTTTTTGAGAAAGATAAGCAAGAAATTGTACTATACGATGAAAACTTGTCGCTTTTTTAATTCAAACTTAAGTTTCCATGTTTCTTACAGAATTAGAATGAATTTACTCTTGTTTTGTCTGTCGTTTTCCTCATTCGCTTACTATTTGACATTAGACATTTATTTATAACATACAGTCGGCCACCTTTTATTTATTTGTTTTCCTTCTTTTTTATCGAGTCACAGCATCTGAATCATTCACACACACAAGAAACACAAGAAATTGCATGCAAAATGTAAAATTATTATTGCAGACAGTAGAAAAACAACCTGCTAAATGCTACTGTCAAAGTAAAGAACAGAGTAAACATTTTCTGGGAACATTTTTTGCATCGTAAATTTCATGATTTAACCGTGTAAAATGGAGGATGAACATTGAACATTCAATTGATTCCTATTTGAATTGTAAATTGTAGATTGCGGATAGTAGCCAAATGGATGTATATAAATAATCCTCAAACACAAAAGCATAAGAATAAAAACATCTGATGAATCTGACTAGTTATTTGAATTGACGTAGACATTTACACAGATATTTGTAGGATATTGGTCCTGTCTCCTTTTGACAATCGACAATACATAATAAATCATATAGGCTAAGCTAAATTATTTACATTTGTAGCTTTGAGTTTGGAGTTTGGAGCTTGGAGATTTTTGTATTCTTAGTGTAACATGCAAGTTACTTTGAGCCATCCATTTCATTCCAAATGGGTCATAAATTTCAAAAACAATTGACTGTATTTGGTTCAACCACAAAACACACAACACCATGTCATATCGCTCAGCTATAGATTATAGATGCATATACATGTACGCGAGAGTTCAATTGTTTAAATTTAAATTCAAACAGTTGACGCTGAACGCATTGTCCAAATGGCATATGAAATATGACTATTCAGACACATCTACACAGAGAACAAAATTTAGCATAAACACGCATAAGCGCAAGTGAAATTTATCACATAAAATATACATAGTGGATACATATGTAAATCAACTTGCACCTTCTCAATTTCTCTGTCTGTACTCTGTACATATTTTTTTCTATTTTCTATTTTGAACGGCAATAAATAAAATTTGTTTGCAAACAATCAGTTGTATATATTGTAGATGTATTTTTGTGTACTCGATTATCGATTACTGTTGCTCTTGCTGTTGTTTTTTCTTGTCCTGTCTTTTGTTGGTCGTATCAGGATTCTGCATTTGCAGTTGAAATAATGGGATATCAATGTACATAATGGAGACTTTTATGCCTCATACACACACAGTCTCGCACTTTCATACTCGTTATATGTACATTATATATTATATATTGTGTATATTATTATACAGAATACAGAATACAGAACATGCATGATCCAAGTACGAACAAGTTTTTGTTCCTAGTTCGTACTGTGTGTTGTGTTTTGTGTATGTATCACAGCGGGAATATTATAATCGACTGTTTGCAAAATCATGACTATAAATAATAATTCAATGGGCATATGTATTGTGCGATTAACGTCACTCTGCCGTTTCCATCCACTAACAATAAATTGTGTTCTATTCTATTGTATTTTACTGTAACATATAGCAAGCTTCTGCATTCTGAATTCTGAAACAAGAAGAACCTTGCAAAGACCCTGAGTAACTGAGCAAACGATCAAAATGATCACATGATTATCAAATGGTCTAGTTCAAAAATAATAATTATTATTATTACTGTTTGTAACAAAATCCCTGCAAGCGGAATAATAATAATAATAATAAAAATAATAAATATTATGAACGAGAGTAAAAAATAAATGAACAATTTTTGTACTGATGGATACATAAATACACATGAGATGAAACCATGTCATGTGCAGAGTGGATCCAAGATCAAAATACAAAAGTAAACAATGTAAGAACAATAAAATAAATCGAATTTCATTTCAATTTTCAATTTAGAGCATTTGAAATATTGATCCACTGTTTTTTGAATTATTTACACTAGAGTTTATCATATTTATATTTCTTTTGCATTTTTTGCAGAAACTTGCATCAAAAACAAAAAAAATTGTCAACGGTTGCGTTTTTCCATTTTTTCGGTTGTATATTCCGTGTTTTTTTCTTCATGATTGAAAAACTGTAGATTGTAGATTTTGTCATGTAATATCAACTTTCTCTATTTGTTTAGCAAGAGGTTTGAAAGGGATTTGGATCCGGATTTAATCGAGTGAAGATATAAGCATAAATTGGACTAAATGAGGGGAACTGGAGTTAGAGTTGATTAATAATTTTCTTAATAGTAATGAACAACAATCAGCCGAATGAAAACTAAGTAGGATGTCTTCCATTTTATATCCATACATACTTGCAGATATATATACATATAAAGAGACATGGGACACACAAACATATATACACAAGGGGTATGAAAAGGGAAGGCTCGTGTAATGGTTATGGCCATTGCCATTACTATTTTGTTCTTGGAATGGTTTGGATATTGGTATTGGTTGGGCTTCTGGAGGAAAAGGACATTGGACAAAAAGTTTCTGTCCATGATTAAAGGATGCTCCTCTCCCTCTTCATTTCATTCCTTTCTACTGGAGGAAACTCGGTAGTGGATAGGATAGGGTAGAGTGGATAATGGATAAGGATTAGGGAATGGGAGAGGAAGGATTTTTGGAAGGCCGTCCGATTTCTCCAAACTTCGTTCGAGGCTCCCTCTCACCACAAGCGGAGGAAGTAGCAGAACCACCAGTGGAAAAAAGTTAGCTAAGCCACCGCAAAGTCTCTTCAGTTTCACCATTGAAGCAGTTGAAGGGATTTGATGCAGAGGGCAGGAGGTGTACTGGTGCAGTTCAGTTCAAAACCCGCCCAGACTAACTTCAACGCAGACACTCTCAACTTTCAACTCCTCACCAAACCAAAGCAAAACAAAGGGAGCAAATGGTGAAGAAGCAGAGTGTAAATTATTTTAGAATTTAGAATTTAGAGCTTAGCGCTACAGACTCCAACTCTCGCATACACCATAGTTTTTCCTATACTTTTTCTCACTCATTCCACTACTCTTCTCATTTTTACACAGGATGATGTTTTGTAACATGAGCACATAACATGGAAAATTTGAAACGTGTGTACTGTGTATGATATGTAGATTGAACACAAAGTCATTGATAAGTCCCACCAAACTTTAGTTGAGAGATGCTCTCAACTTTTTCAATATAAGAGCCCATTACACACTACATTGGTTCTACAATGTAAAATATCATAGCATAGCGTCAAAGTGCATACCACGGCCTAGTGTAATTTAGTGTATGAAATGAAAAGCACAGAGTATGGAGTATGGTATGATATGATATGAAAAATGAAAATTCGATAGATTCCTCCGTATTTTTCATCCTCTTTTCCTCTGTCTTGTTCATCTAGATTGACATTACTCTCGGCACTTTACTATAATAGCTGGTTACTCTTACTATTACTGCCTAGTGCCTACTGCCACGATGTAAGATGTAAGATGTGCGCGTGTGGATGTGGATGTGTCTGTGCACTCACTTACTTCACTTTCTTAGACTTTACTCGCAAGGGATGGTGAAAAAAAGGTTTACCGTTTGCCATTTACCCATTTACGCAGTTCATATTTATAACAATGTATCTCCGTTAAAAGGAGCAGAGGAATATCTGTACATGGTACATGGAAGAAGTTGCTTGGAAACTAGGATTTTTGATCTATGTCTAATACACAGGATACAGAATACAGAGTACAGTATGTGAAATGAAAACAGAAAACAAAAGTGTCGGATGAATATATATATATACAGAGATTCTCTGCTTTTCTGCCTTCTTTTCTCCGCGGGGAAAATGATGGTATGGTTTGGTATGGTGGGGTTGAAAATACGTGTACATGAACGTAGGCTTTTCCTTTTTCTTCCTCTTGGTAGAAAATGGGAGTAGGGGGACCCATCAGGGAAGACTCATAAGAAAAAATGACTGGAAAAAGTGAAGGCAATTTGGCTCCCTGAAAAGTCCCTCCATTTTTCAGTTTCAGTCTTTATCTCAGTTTCAGTTTTAGTTTCAGTCTCAATCCTCACATAACCATAGTCGTAGTCGTAGTCGTAGTCATATCCATATCCATATCCATATAAACACACACATGTATCTATCCTTCCCATTGCCTTGGCTTTGGCTTCTTGATTCTCAGCACATTGCACATTGTACAATGTGTTCTTCTTTCTCCTTGTTTCATTCTGTATGGTGGATGGTGGAAAGTGTGAGGTTTAGAGTTTATATAGTGAAACAATGACTAGCATGTTGAAAACTTCAACTAGACACTAGACACTAGACCAGTGTTGTCACTGGATGAAATGAAGTGGATGAAATTAGTGGACGAAATGGAAGAAATGGACAAAATCCACTTGTCCAAAAAGTGGACGAATTGGATGAAATGGACGAAATTCATTACAACGAAAATAGC
>JAQGBH010002098.1:0-26743 GCA_034698265.1 Sminthurinus aureus
ATACTATACCTCATGTTATATTATGTATTTTACATGTGGATTTTATGATTTGTATGTATAATGTATGTCTAATTTCAATCCTTTACATTTTACATGAATATATATGAATTTATATTTTGGGTATTTCAATTTTCATTTGATGTTTGAGATTTCTACAAAAGGTAACTTGTACTGTGCAATCCTCAGTTCACATTCACTTGTCCAAACAATGCACGTTTATTACTACCAATGAATTGAAAACTATAAGTTGCCATTTATTTGATCTTCAAATGAACCTTAGTCACATACGCAATGGTAACATGATTATTTCAGTTGATTGAGAGGATGTATAATACATAGTTAGTGTTCAAGTTATTCAAAAGCTTAATCAGATCTATTTGAATGATCCCACTCGAAACTCAAAGTTATATAAATCTCGCTTACTGAGTGTCTGTATGTAAAATAATGGTGCTGGAAAATGAGCTACCATAAGTAATGGTCGAGCATGTTTTACTTTACATATAAAATAATGTTTGAAAATTTCAATATTAGTAGCACAAATGTTTTACGGTAAATGTGCACTGGCACTGACAATTTCCAGTTGCTTTCACTATACAGTACACAATGGTCCAATCAGTTTTTCAGTCCTTGTTGATTCAAGTTTTAGATAAAAATTTGAATCGTGAAAATACACTATAAATTTTAACTTTCTGACATCTGATGTATATATTGTATATCTGACACATTTTCAAATATTCAGTAAAAGCATCTGTGTTCCTGTTAAAATATATTCAGCTTGTTTATTCATTTTTTCGGTGCTTGATAGAAAAGTCCTAATGAACTTGTTGTAAAAAATTGCACAGAGAAACATAAATATTGTATAATCACAGAGTCACAGACGGAACGCGCATTATATACAAGTGAATATCTTATATCTATCGAAAAAGTTTGGATTGATGGTGGTAGGCTGTAGGCTCGTAACTCGTAAAGTTAGAACAAGTCATAAAATTTGATGGATAATAATAATTACTATTGAAAGAAAGAGATAAAATGACAGAAAGAGCGGAGGAACCAAACAGACGTGCTCATAAAGTACAAAGCATTAAAAAAATTCCTGTTTTTCGCTGCCTGTCTCACTTCTGAATTCTGAACGAGTCTTGAAACCAAACAATAAAAAAAATCCAACCGTCCAAGTTCGGCTATCTTTACATATATGTACTACAACATCACATAAATTTGTCCTAAATGAATAAAACAGACCAGCTAGTATCCTCAAGTATTGTCTGTAGTTACAAGAGAGAGAGAGAGAGAAATATGGTACAAAAATTTTGTACACTGGATGTACATGTTTTGTCTCAAGGCTCAAGTCAAAAGTCACAGGATCCGAACAACTTTGCGTGTAAACATTCATGGTACATTTTGAATTTTTTCTATGGTAGTTAAGGTCAATGCTAAAATGGAGTTGGAATGTATTTAAGCACAAAAATTATTGTTCAAAAAGTTTTAAGGACAAAAAATTTACAGAACCAGCGCAAATGTCCATCTACAATTTATTACTGTCAACTTTCCTGTCGTCTTAAATGTGTATCCTATTAGCCCGTTTTTGTATTATATTGTGCATTTGAAATGCTACATATTGAAAGAGACTGGTACTAAATTCTCCGAACAACTAAAGATAAAATCCGATAACTTCATAATAATTTATACCTATGATTCTTTATACTCTGCAACTTTCTTTTATATTGCTGGCGTATTGTCAGTGACTTCTTTCCACTGATTTGTTCGTGATACTTTTATAAGACTCGAATTCAATACCATCGTTATAAATTTTATCCTGATATGATTATTTTCCGCGTATTTTCATTGCTACGCTAGTTAACTATACAAAATGCGATACAATGCATAATATTTCAATGTAAGTGATCATGTATTATGTCTCCCATAATTGTATTGAATATATATTTATTATAATGATGGAATTCGATACCAATTCTGCTTAAACATTGGATACTTTTCACGTTATTTTTTCATATTTTTTACTGAAAAAGATTCCAGTTACATGTTTTCAAAACATCAAGAATCACGATCAGCGTTAAATTTGTTTTATAAAAGAGTATGATGCATAATGCACATACATACGTTTTCCCACATATACACGTGCAACGTGCAAGTATGTTGTAGTATGCAATTTTCCTACTATTGTATGTGTATGTACACCATGTACATATATATATATGCATAGAGTTCTTACTCTGATTGAAAGGGAAATGAGAAATCCCAAGATAACATAACGAAGAAAGTACACAGAAAGTAAAGAAAGTAGAAAGGCAAGTTGAATAAGGAGAATTGGAGAAAGGGGAAGCCTGCTGAGTAATTGACATTGAAATAACAGAAGATTAAAATAATGCTAGTTCTTCGGGTGTATCCGATTGAAGGATCAAAAATACTATGTGCATGTATACTTATATGTATGTACAGTGCATGCATTTAAATGTATGTTTGTAGGGCGTGCAAGATTTGTCTTGAGTCTTGAGTAGGTTTTGTAAGTTTGAGGAAAGAGCTGAATAAAATAATATTATGATAGAAAATAGTTCACTCAGTCACTCTGCCACTCTCTCTTTCTCTCCCTCTTACTCGTTTGCTCTTACTCTTACTCTTATTTGACAAAGAAATATAGAAACGGAGTTGTGTGGCTCCTATAAGTTCTTGTTTGGCAAATAAAGAGTTGAATCTATACATGTACTTACGTTGTTCCTGATTCCTATAATAGAGATGAAGAGTTGGGAATGAAACTGGAAGCCTGGAGCCTATGACAATAAAATAGGTACATATAGATACCATATGTGCAATTTACCCGGAACACGAGAAACTGGAGTTCATTCTGAAGGTTCAAGGTTTTTCTTGTATAATTCCATTCAGTATTCATGAGTCGGAGCGTCATCGTCCCAAACTTGGAAGAAATTGGAGGGAATTATGTACTGTACAATGTACTATACTGTACTGCTATATGCATACATAAATTTATATTCTCTATCAAACTTTATGCATGTTCAGTAGATATATGTACGTGTGCAGTATACCGGGTAAAATTATGCACATGTACAGCAGGACGTATAAAATATAAACCAAGTGTTGTGTGCGATTCAGAAAATTCCCCATTAATGTACATGTATATCATTGCATATCATGCACATGTGTGCTATTTCCAGGTTTATGTATGTGAGCATTAATAAAGCATAAAGTGGCGGGTACTTTGTTGTTGCACCGGACCCGCTCAAGCACTAACACACACACACACACACACACATTTGTGATAGTAGAAATATGCATTATCATAGTAAATGTATCTGTCATATACATACATCCGTAGGACATTGACATAGAAGATTTAATTAAAATAATAATATAACCTAATTTAATTAACGTCTCCCCGTCGTAAACCAGAAACAAGCTCACACCTATCCTAAACCAAAACACTTTTAGACCCCTTTCTTTCTTCTCTCTCAGTAATTTGATAAACACCGCCATGCCAACATATCATCATGTATATAAAGAAAGATGAAATTGACATTCAAATTTATTTATCATATCCAGTCTCCAGTCCCCAGTCCGAATCAAGTCGTCATGATACTTGTGTATGTCTATGTACCTATACAAATGTAATCTACGGGAGTGTGGCGGTTTCACATTTCTCAAGAGAGAGAGAGAGAGAGAGAGAGAGATTTAAAACAGCAGCTCTCGTATCACATTTAATTTCAGAAATTTGTCTTTGACTTTGACTTTGATTTTGTTTCGTTTCATGTCAGTCTGATTCATGGAAACGCTTGTGATTTTCTGCACAAGTACGTTGTTCATATTATGGTTTCACTTTTTGCTATCCTGTATATTGCATATTGCACAGACGTACAAGTGCATTATATTATATCCTACACACACTAATTTTACAAAGCAATGAGCATACTACTGACTACCATTTTATGTACATGTGGTATTTGCTGCATGCTCTTATGTGTGCTAAATCTATCTGCATCATTGATTTCATTTCAAATGGACAAGTTTTTATGTAAGGATGATGATAGGTTGACTACACATCGTTTATTGCACCATGATAATTCTGAAGATGATTAAATATTATTATTATTATCGTTAAGAGCTCGTTATAAGGGATTTGAAGTGGGACTTTGGATATTCAATTAATGATATTATAATCATTATGAAGGAGATACGTATATGTATCCATTAGCACATACTGCAGGACTAAATTTACCAGAATCTGTGAAAGAAATCAAAAATCAATGCGTTTGCCAAGTCCATATCTTTACAAAATAGGTGCAATTTTTTGTTTCTTTTCATAGGATTTCATGACACTCCTTCCTCTTACCATTCTATTCACCAGAGTAGAATAATATTTGAAATTTTGTTCATAACGAGTTAGAATGACTTAAAGTTAAGAGTTTGAAGGGATATTAAGTTTCCGCACCGAAATCTATTAAAATTTACAATAAGTACTGAGTATCATGTTCATTTGAATTGGAAAGAAAATCTGTAGGTTTTGGTATTTTGTGGAGAAGTTTACACAAGTTTTGAATTTCTAAAACCTATTATATATTATTATTATTATGTGGTAAGAAAAAGCAAAAAGAGAAAAGAAAATGATTCACAGTTAGCCACATAAATAGATGCTGCTCTGGCTACAGGCTTATACTATGGTATGTAGTCTATACATCTGTACAGTGTACACTGTAATATCATGTAACGTAGCAAAATGTTATTTACTTTGTTTGCTGAAGCCGTGGAATGAAATTGTGTCGACGTTGGATCCAGTGTGCAGTGTGCAGAATATTTTTTCTCCATTATCTGGATGGAAATCCGGAGTTTTTCAAATGCATATATTTCCAAGTTCAAGGTAGTACAAGTTCATACATCTATGCAATCGCCATAAAAAGTGATGTATTTATACAAAAAAACGACATAATAAAATGTATCAAGTACATGAAGGTGCATAGTTTCCTACGTACAGACACACCGACCCATATGCTATAGATATTTTATATTAGTTAAACATCCATGTCGTGTTACCAGATACGTTTGTACGTGTGTATATGAATCATTGTTAATAGTAGCATGTTCATTAGGCCATATTACATTTTGTGTGTGTGTGTGTGTGTGTAGGTTATATGGATGCAAAATGCATTTATATGTAGGAGTATAAAATGTAATATATAAAATACAAATGTATAGAAAATGCATTGATCTACATTTTACATCCACTGTTCCAGGTATAATATAATATAATATAATATAATATAACGTATGGTAGTATGCGTGGAACAGTTACATAGCTATGATATTGCATGCACTGTGTACCGTGTATGCAGTGATCTCACTGGCCGAGTTTTGTTTCTCTTTCTGTGTGTACGTATTTTTATGTACACATCATGGTTGTATGTAGATAACGTATACCCTTTTTACAATATATTCTATACTTCTTTTCTGCATGTCTATTGGCAAACAGCGAACATAAAACATAATATATTGCACAAGTACAGTAACAAAGTAGCAAAAGTGAAGTAGCTGTTCAAACTATATTTATCCTAGTATACATAGTAGTCACTACTCACTATCAGTTTGAGGTATTTGAAAAGGCTAATAATGATGGTGGTGGTTCTTATTCATAATATTCTCGTCTATTTGGCGTCGTAGTTCTAGTTACATTCAATTTTATTTCTACTTTCTATAGTTGTATTCCTTCTCGTGTTTTTCAGTTCATTTCCTCGCTGTTGCTGAGCAGAAAACATGGAAAATGAGTAGCCATTGAATGTGGTGGGATAAAAGTTCCTCTGGAATATAAGTAAATGTGAGGTAGCGGGTCAATAGTCAAGTTCAATGTCAAAATCTACTACGTCAGCCTTATACATGCATGCGAACGAACGAGTAAGCGAGCGAGAGAAAGGGAGAGAGAGAGAAAGTAAGAGAGTGAATATGTGTACACATGATACATACTTTGGACTGCAGTCTGTGTTTGTAGTTTGTACAGGGAGAGAATTTTTTGGAGGGCGAAAGTGATGCGCGGAAAAGCGTAGGCTAACTTTACATTCTTTGTTTCTTGTTCTCTCTCTCTCTCTTGCTGCTTTTCTTTGTAAATAGTAAATGCAGAGGAAGATGATGTTGATGGTTATCATTATCATCAAGATCAGTTTGTGTAGTGATAATAAAATCACAAATTGCTCGATGCACATGTACATGCAGTTTGTACACCCAGCTTAAATTGACGGAGAGAGAATCCCCCAAGTTTGAAAAGTATTTACCATGCTGTCCTCATTAGTGTTATGTTATTAGTTATTTTACTGATTATTGTGTATTGAGCTCTAACACTCGAGTAGACAAAAGGTACTATCATTAATTCAATGTCGGTTGTACATTGTGCAGCATTGACTCAACTGTGGTCGGTTATACTTGAGAATTCTTTGTATTCCTAATGATTCTATAATTATTATTGACGATTTTATGTGTACATAAATAAAAATGTTGTCAATTCCCGAGGTTCCTGCTATACATTTGCGCCGGTGTATGCATGTATTTGAATACTAAAAATTCACATGCATTTTAACAGTTTATAGTATTTTCTTTATGGGTAGGACTGTCAACTTTGGAAAACAAAGTCTGTGACTACGTACATTGATTCTTTGGCAATCATCAGATCATTACTTTAGGTATGTCGCAAAAATAATCTCTATGTCAATCTAAAGGTTTGTAGTTTCTAGTTTACACCTCTGTACCGAGAATTTACTGATTCTTATCTAGTACATCCAAGTTCATGGATTTTTTTACTTGTATTGCAAATCGAAACGTTGTTGTGTCTCGATTTTTTCTTAATTCTTTTCTCGTTTTGATTGATTAAAATATGTTTTTTTAGTAACATTGGCAGGGCGAATTTTTGTTGGTTATTTATTTAATCATCTATGTAAACACATAACTAGACCACGGTCACATTTTTTTGATTTTTTATTTTTCGGAATTCTCAAGTTTTTTTCTTCATTTATTTAATTTGCTCATCATGTAGGAATTAGGTAAAAATTAAAAGTGCATGTTATACTGTCTCTACTTGCACTCTTCTGCTTATTATAGTTTCATTGTAAATTTTTATATGACTAATCAGTAATTATCTCGTCTTTTCCACTGATCTAGTTCTAGTTTCTTACTGGGGGAATTCATTGCATATTGCATTGATTAGTTTATCTGAAAAAAAAAACTTAAAGACAACCTTAAGTTTAAAACTCCAGAACACATAATGCTGAAAAAAATAAATGCAGACATTGCAAGTATTTATTATGTATTTTATGAAAAAAAAATGTCATCATCATTTTGATACATTGTATTATATTAAATACGTCCAGTTCTTGCTGAACGACGTTTTTTTTAAAACCCTGCAGTAAGTAGAATGAAAGAAAGGGAGAGAGAGAGACATGTGTGCAACTCTGCAGTTATGATTAGCAGTGATATCTAATCATGTAAGTCATACATCCATAATATAATATATAATATGTACCTTACATGTATCATGTAAGGAACAAAATGAGGAAAATTATACATTGATAAGATATAATATATACCCTATATATTTAGTATATAGTATAATGAACAGTATTCATTTATAACATTGGTGGAGAGCATGAGAAAGAGCTCCAGCAGAGCTATACAGGGTTAACTAGGATCTAGCATCATATGCATTTGTTTATTTGGTGGCTAGTTTATTAAAACATGCACATGTAAAATATATCTAGCATTTTGCATCTAGTATAGTTATAGCTTCTATTCTATAATAGTTTAAAACAAAATGTGTGCATTCTCTCAACTCTCAACTAGTAGATATATTCATTTAAAATCATGTATGAATATTGTACATGTGTGCGGTGCATACATGCAATTGTGTGGCTGATTCAGGAGCTAGGATATTATTAAATTGGAAATTAAGTTAATTTCAACGTTTAGATTTTAGATATATATAACAAAATCATTTTTCTTCCTATGTATCTCCTATATATTATATTATGTACCTGGATTCGGTGAAATTTACATTTTATATTTTAGAGATTTCAGCAGTAAAAAAATTAAACGTTGTACATTGTATTCGTTATTTTGGATTTAGTCAAGTGTAGTTTATGACTCAAAATTCTTTATATCTCCGGTTCGCGTATACCATGTGCAGTGTATAAAATGTATTCTGGAGTTGAGAATTAGAGGACAATTCTATGAAATAATGGCTGACTTGACTGTATCTTCCTATACATGTATGTATGTATATACGTATGCATAATGCACAATAATAAATAATATTTGAAACGTTGATGATGAGCGCATGCAGTCCACTTGTAAAGGAGACTAAAGGTTATACAGATTATACAAATGCATCAAACTATCCAAGCACACTATTTGTCACAGTCGAGTTATTTAAAATGCATATTATATGCATATGTGTGGTCTATATATAAAATAATATTTTGTTATCTTGGTACATATTCAATATTTATATGTTATAACGCATGTGAGTAGTTAGTAGTTACCTTTTTTACTGTAATTGTACGTATAATACATTATCCATTATGTATGAATAGATAGAAATAAACAAATATATTTTCCTGTAAATACATGGATATTATATCATGCATGCTGTGGAATATTGAATACATTTCAAAAGCCAGACATGCGGTACATGGTGTAAAATGTAAAAGGGAGAACTGTAGCATCGAAAAGCACAGCACAGTAAATCAAAGTAAAGTAAAGCAAAGAGTAGCAACAGCAGGGGATAAAATAATTTGCACATTTCTATTACCACTAATCGTAAATGAAGTGAGTTAAATCTGGCCTTGACGATAGAAGAGTTCAATGAATTTTTGAGTGTGTTGTTGACGATGACTTTCCCGTTCCCGTTTTTTATTGCATACATATCCCACACGCCATACTTGATACTTAATACTTATGTATTCATTTACACCCATCACCCATACACAGGCATATTTGCATCCACCTATGATTGCTCTTGTTCTACTGGCATAATATTCACATAGAGACTAGAGACAGATTGATTTCCAGGTTGAAAGATCCTGTCGTCCCGTACATACAGTGTACAATGTACACATGCCAGATAACAGTATATTACGTAGAACATAGAAACTAGAAACATATGTATAAAATCAACACAATACACAAGTAGTGACATATTATACTGGAAAGTTGGTAAAAAACCAAACTTTTTCCTTGTATTAGCTATTGTTAGTTTTATTGAAAAAGTTTCCCGGCTGCTTACAGTCTAGAGTCTAAAGTCTATACTAGAAAACTTTTAGCAGCTGCAATAGGCAATATTATTCATGGGTAAATTAACGTACTTTTTGTAACCATGTATTTTTTTATACCATGTATAAAATTTCATTTCGTACTTTGTGTACATTTTTCCTTTTGATAGAAGTATGACGGTGATTAATCATATTATTATTCCGAGTATTAAAATAATTATATAGGTAATTATATACTGTTTCAATGTTTTGAGGGAATACTATTATAATAATATAACGAAGGGGAGAGAATAATCGACAAGTACAAATATCGTCTGTGGATTACAATCTATCTGTGCATATGCATCTGTTTGTGTTTTGTGTGTATAAGGTATAAGGGAACAGAGATATAATATTATGAACTGCATTAAATTGCAATAGTAAAAAAAACTCAAGTAAATCGTTCTCAACGTTCGAATTACCTTGTGACCTAAAGACAGAACACAGGTACACTGTATAATATATTATGTATTATATATTATGTACATATATATGTTTGTAATTATGAATGCATGTTGTATTTTCAATAAAATGTTCTCAAAAACCTTGAGTCTGTGTGCATAGCATTTCTCATGTACATTATGCATCTGAATTTATGTGCATGTGTCGCATGTATTGTATATAGGATAGTAGATACACCTGAGACTGAGACTTGCATATGCCGCATGATGCATGATGCATTCAACACACAATTGTGGTAAAAAGTAATGAGAATGACTCGAGTCTCGAGTCGAATCTCGAGTCGTTTGTAAATACAAAATACGAAACATTGTACTTTATGTACATTTGTTTTAATACGTTTTTGGGCGCAATGCTAGAAGTCTATGTATGT
Source organism: Sminthurinus aureus (assembly GCA_034698265.1). NCBI lineage: Eukaryota > Metazoa > Arthropoda > Collembola > Symphypleona > Katiannidae > Sminthurinus > Sminthurinus aureus. The sequence goes on from JAQGBH010002098.1 coordinate 10,144, forward strand.
AGCATGTACTGTGCATTATGCACACTTGTAGAAACTGTATATGTGTGTCTGCTTGCTATAATATTCTTTCCTCTTTCATTAAATGTTGAATAGGTTTCCTTCATTTTTTATTCGCTCATTTTTCTGGTTGATGAGAATTGGTTTGGTGGAGTTTTGATTTGGATGAGGAAGGTGTCAAACACACACACACACCCACAGGTATATATGATCAACATCTTCTAGTCTACACGCACAATGTCCTGGTTCTGGTGTTGGTTTTATATCTGTTTTATATTAGGTAGTTGTAGCAGTAGGTAGCCACCCAAGTAGGTTCTGATTATGGTCGTAAGAAGGATTTACCTTAATATAGATCTACATAAAAAAATTTATTATCTTGTGTCTGCTGTCTGCTATAGTTTTTAGATAAATACACACTTTTATGTGTACAGTGAACAGTTTAGCGTATATTACATTTTATACTTTCTATTTTTGAAAATGCGTATTCGCAAGTCATGTTATCCTGCGTGTTGCGTGTGTTTTTACAACAATGAAAACGTACCATAAAGTACAAACTACCTAAAAAAATCATTTTGGAAGGAGCAGTAGTATTTATTTATAAAATGTTACAAATTTCTGCAATACTGTTGATTGCTATTGATTGTTTATTATTATTTATGTGTAAGTAACTGCTAACTTTAGTGCAAGATATGCATCAACTTCTAGTGCTTTTAAAACTAGATAACAATAAATAAAGGTGGAAGGTGGCGGATAGACGAAGATGCTCAATGCACATGCTATATTCTCCGTTACTGGGAAAAGGAAACGTAGCCTTCTCTGCTTCCATTTTGTCATGTTTTGAAAAATATCAAAAACACTATTCATGATAGTGTTCTTCAATTAAAAAATTTGCACCAAGATGCTTAGATTGTGGTATCGATTGTTAGATCATGCTATGATAAAGGTCGACAGCAATTTTTTATGTGGACAAGAATTACTAGGGAATTAAATAAATTCCAAGAAATCGTAGGCACACCAAACAAAATTAGTAGACATTTCATTCTTTTGGTCGGTTAAAGAAGACTTGTTTGTGTTTCTTCTGTACAAAACTTGATGCACGTTGTATGCCTGCATAGTAAATTATATTATGAGTACCATATCACTTTCATTAGATTTTCAAGGTGAATCTATTTATTTGACAAAGAAGATGCAGATGCGGAGTGTTCTACTTCTAATATCTCTTCTTCTCTTTCTTTTTACATGACGGGAATTTGTCTGTGTATGTGTATGTCTGTTTCTTAAACCTTTTTGTACATTTATTTACAAATAAATTTACAAATAAATAAATAAATAGAATTGGTTGTAAATACTTTGTGGACTGTTCTTTGTGTCATAAATTAGTATAGGCTTAACTTTTATTCTGTTACAAAAGTTGACGTTCAGTTTCTACATTTCAAATTTCAAATATTGACTGATTGCATAGTTTAGGCTGGACTGTGACTTTGCCCAAAGTCCACCATAATTTGATGTTCTGTAATCTGTTCTACGATTTACAAATACCTTTATTTCTCAAGAATTAAAGAATGTTCAAGATTCAAGATTGATGATTGATGAGACTAAAAACAGAATTTGTAGTTGACTTTTCTTATTGATTTTAACCTCCGTTATTGAATTAAGAAACAAATGACTATGCTTTCCATGCTACTTAGTTGTACAAGAAGTGAAATTATATAAAGGATTCAAAATCAAATGAATTTTCTGTAGCGGTTGATCTGGCGTAGAAATTATTTGATTCTCGATTCTAATTTTACCACTGTCTGGTTTATGTAAACGAAAATCTTTGTTGTTGTTTTTTTCAAGTTGCTCAAGTTTTACATTTGACATTTGACAGCCAAATTATTAAATACAGATGTATTTACATTATGGCTTGCAAGTGCGGTTGTGTAAGTTTTAGTTGGCTTATAATATCCATGAACTCGACATAGAAAAAAGATAGTGTTCATTTTATTTGCGAAACTTTTGTTTGTTGTGTTTCTTTTTGGAACGTAATTCTCAAATATCATCTTTCCAGTAAACCTACCGATTGTAAAATATATCTTTAGTAATTTGAAATAGTAAACAATCATTTGTCAAATCGTTGACTTGATAACTATGTTTTGTAATAAACCTGCTAGATGCAGTTAGATTCTATTTACTAATGATCAAAAATAAGCTATTAGTTATTAGTTATTAGTGATAATTGATGATGATGCAGGACTTGTGTGTGCGTAGTTACCATAATCTCTTGAAAAGTGACAATTAATTGAAAAATGTTTTAACATGAGCTGAAGAATGATTTCATTTGAATTTAGAATGTAGAATGTAGGTAATGGAATACACAAGTCCCAAGTATAAATGTATGGAGTACTGAGCATTGAGCATGTTTTTAATGCCTGACAATCGTCTACGACGCAAGTATTTATACGAATTAAAACTACGTGTGACTTTTGATAAGAATAGAGACGGTGTTAACTGTGCTGACTGTTATTATTCAAGTCAATTTATTATTCTTTATTTTTATTACTATATTTACTACTATATTTGCTTATTCATTATTTATGTTTAAAAGATCCAATGTGACTTGTAAAAAGTAAGTATCTTTAATCTTTATGCTTGTTATTTGGAAAGATGAAGGAATTCAAATGGTGACAATTGACAATTGAACATGTTCATCATGGATTCTTGAATTGTTTCCGGCTTAATCTTTGGTCGAATGTTGAATGATATCATTCACATGCACATGCACGATACACATCAATGATCAAGGATGTACAGAAACATTCCGATACATATACATTAGCTAGTCAAAATATATTAGTAAACAAGGCGTAAATAAATAAATGTGAGGATTCCTTTTCAACTTTTTATCTATCCAGTTCAAACCCGGTTAAAGAATGAACATAATCCAAATGTCATGTCTATACTTTGAGACTTGAGACGTAATTTATGAAAAAAATGCCTTTTTGAAAGCTTTGCAGGTGGTAACATTTATTTAGACGTATGTTTAAGCTGCCAAAAGATGAGACAAAAATGTGCATTTACGTATGTATTTGTAAATCAGGATTATGCAAGTCTTACTTGGATGATTGTATGAACACAAACAACAGCATGAAATATCAGCCACTGTGCCGTGGTGAAAACCATGAGATGAAAATGTGGGAATTATTTTTTCCAAATAGAAAGTGAACAACTTTTATCATCCATTAGAAATTAGAACAGCAAGTGATATGGAAAAATTGAGCGTGTGAATGATGTTTCAGATTCCAGATTTTTTTAAAATAGGTTTTCCTTTTTGTTGTTCATAACTTGTAATAATATGGAAAAAATAATATATTTTATGACTCATGCCATAATTTTGGTAGTCTATACAACTAACGCGTCTTCACTCAACTCAGTTTTGTCCATTTTTATTGATTTGTCTCGGTCTCTGTCTCTGTCTCATTTATCTCGTATCATATCACATATCACGTATCACACATCATGGTGACCACAAAAACTTGAAAGAAATTCAAAGAAATTGGTAAAATCATAAATACAGATATTGAGGAAATGTCGGGGAAGGGAAAAGCTTAATATCTCTTGATATAAATAATATAATATTCTCAGATATTTTTCCCCCTAAAAAAACAAAGGTAAACTAAACACTGATGTAAATATATATAGATTTTTTAATTGTATCTATACTTCACACTCTATACCACCACCACCTGGTTAGAATCCCTGTGTATGTAATAAGTAGTTTCTAGTTCTGCTCTATACACTGTACACTATATTACAGATGTACCACTGACTATGGACTACTATGTTTGCTCAGAGATATCACAATATTTATTTGTTATCATCTCAATGTTTTTATTGTCATAGTTTGTCTAGCCTAGGTAGTTTAAAATTTCAATGTTAATGGTGATATCAAAAGCTCATGTTACATATTGATATTCTATGTTCGTCTTACTGTCATAATAATAATAATACATAATACATGGAGTCTGTTAAAATAGAGAAAAAAGTTTTTTTTTACATACCACATGATTCGTGATAGGTCCAACGCTCAGTCGCAAGTCTCAAGTAAAAATATTAAGTCACTTTAGTTATAAATACATACATGTACAAATTAAAATGTGTGTGTGATGCTCTTTTCTTTGTTCGTATAGGTATAAATAAGAAAACCATCAAGTTAGTTCAGATTTAAGACTAAATGACTATAATACCTTTATATAGTTTAATTCTTGCTTTATATTTGTATTTACTATTTACTATTTACCCGTACTAAAGATGATTAGCTCAATTTTAACTAGATTCAACTGAACTCATGATATGAATTTGCTAATCTTTGTTCTTTCATCCTTCCATGACGTACATACATGTTTTCTCCCACTATGTATTCGTAATATGAGTAGTAGTAGTAGTAATAATAATAATACTAGTTCTCCGTTCAAGCGTCTCCACATTCACTATATTAATTCAGGTCTCGACTGCATGAATTACTTGTTGAAAAAAAGTGACGAGTCAATTCACTATTGACAAATTGATAATTATTATTGTAGTGGAATAAAGTATGTCTCTAGTCTCTAGTCTCTACAAATACGTTTGGAAATTTATAGAGCTAACTTGCCTCGCCCATATTTATTTATTTACTTGTTCCATTTGATTGAGAAACTTGAAAAAAGATGATATTTTTCTGATGGTCAAGTGAAAACTAAAATGGTGCAGATTTTCTTTCTATTCTAATGATTCCGTCATAGATCATAGATGTACACAAAATTAGAAAAAGAGACAATTGTAAAGTGGCGTCTGTTCAGTGTTCAGATATCCTATTCAGTTCAGTTTTGAACAATAATGCATGGTGCCGGTAAGTTATGTGTATACATTTTTTGTTTATTTTTTCATTCAGTATTATTATTCTTTAGACATAGTACATACTACATACACGTATGTATGAGTGTATCAATACATGTATGTCAGTATTAATATTATTTATTAATATTTTATTGTGTAATTTAGTAAGAGTGATTAATACATTGACAATTGACATTTTATCGAGCATCGAGACTGAATAAATGTACAGTGTAGTCTACAACTAAAACTATTATATGAAGGCTGTAGCCACATTTATATCAGTCCCGTCATACATAGTAGTATCAAAATATGTAATATAAAACCAAATCATATGACATGAGTCATAATAATAATATTAACAACTCATAAAGAGCAGGAAACTTACTACATTGACTAAAATTTTCAGAGTTTGAAGGATTAAAACCACTCCATTAATAATAGTAACATAAAAAAGTGTAAGGAGACCATATCTGTATTGTAAAATTCAGCTCAAGAGATTTTATCACATAATATCGTTATCGATTTCGCATCAGTGTCAAACTAAGCTAAGCTAAGATTGTCTATGGTGGACAGATATCTTTTTATTGTTTGGTAAAAAAAATGTTTCTTTTAGTTAATATTACATTTGAAATTATTCGATCTCTCTCTCTCTCTCTTTCGATGCTTTAGTTCATCATGTGTCACGTGCTTTCTCTCATAAAATTTACTTTGGATTATCAAAATTTTCGTACTGAAGAGGAAAATATATTCAGCTGCCTATTACAAAGTAGATAAAAAATTTAACAGCGATAAGGAGGGAACATAGAACGTGGGCACTAGGTACTCGTTGCGGTGACCTGTGAGGTAATAGAAATTGAATAAGTGACTCTAGCAGTAGATTCATCATGTATAATGTATCTGGATTCAATCTGGCACAGAAAAGCCTGTCTTGTTATCCACTGGATAAAACTCAAGTCATACGGCATACAGTCATGTGTCTCATATTTAACCTCTGCAAGAAACGTGTACAATGTACAGTAAATGTCTTTCAAGTACAAAATTGAATTAGAAAATGACATGCAAATTTTTTACGTGTTTTTATTATGGAGGTAACGCGCCAAAGACTTTTATACTTGGATTTTTTAAAGTCTTCAATAATGGCCAATTTACATAATTTCCTTCGTCCCATAGCGGTAAAATGCATTATCTTTGAATATTTACATGCATGCATTTTGGTTGAATATGGTGCTTGAGGACGTAAACAGTACTCGGTATTCCACGAGTACACATGACAATCTCATTTCTCAACATGAACATAAGATGAACGCTGACTCTTCCCATTTTTTTTTTGCATTTTTGTACTTGGAATGTCTCGTAGAATTTATGACTCTTTTACGAGTATTCTGAGGTTTGTAAAATGTTGTTCGGCACTTGTAAATTGATTTATAAATCGGGTTGTCAATTAAAATCCTGTGGTCTCACGTACACATTTTGCCCTTTTTTACTTGGAGTGCTCGGCTAAGGTATGCATTCGGTGTGCATTTTCATGATCAAATACATTACAATTTACAATAGCTGTCCTGTTTCATGTTCAAGCACTTTTTTTTATCTATTTAATAGTGTTTATGGGTATAAAAGTTCATAAATATGACTTTGACTTTGAAAATGAGCATAAAATTCTACATGTCATATATTATGTATGATATGATCTGATAATTAATTTTCATAAGATAATAATTCTAAAATGATTTTATTTTTATTTTTGTAAAAATTTTAGGTGATGTGCGATGAGCTTCAAATCTACTGTTCTCGTTGTTCTACGGAGCAGCTGGAATTGCTGAAAATCTGTCGAGTGATTCCATCGAATGCAGGATCCTGCGGTCTCATCAAAAAGACGGACGCAGAGAGACTAGTCAACTCACTGCTTCATCGAAACCCACCCCGGGCTGCTGTAGACCACTCACCTATCCGTCCGCAAGACAATTTCCTGGTTTACCATAAATGCTTCGGAAAAGCTAAAGGACTCGTCTGTCCTCATCTCTATGATCAACCTGAAGCTCTCTGCATCGAGTAAGTAACTTTATATATATTTTTAAACTCTCTTCACTATATACTGAATTCGTCGTATGAAGTACTTGGATATTTGGGCATATATTATAAATTTCAGGCTATTGGTTTGTCTAAAACATTTTTAATAGCTTGATTTCATTTCACCAGTTTTTTGTTAGTAAAACATTCTGTGGTACACATTAGATGCTCATTTGAGGAATGGATTGATTTGTAGTAACATCATGGTGATCATCATTATAATTATGATTATTATTACGACATCTTTGTATTGGTAGGATTGTCCGAGAGTAAGCAGAAAAACTACAGTCACAAGCTTGTAACAAATATAATGTAGGTATCAGTTCCAAAGTAACAACGCATAAAATGTGGGTATTGCATCAGAATTTATTTACATGACGAAATTCAACTGTACATATATGTTCTGTATATATTTTGTGTGCTCTGTGTGTGTGTGTATAACTATGCATGAAAAATGAACAAATGAATGTTGTTGTTTTTTTTTTTTTCGAAATCGGTCTGGAGCGTATTTGCTATTACAAGTTGTTGTCATTATTCAAAGAGTAAGTACAAGAAAGTACACAAAAGTGAATCCATAGTTAAACTCATTAGATTATCATGAGTCGTCATCGTCACTCGATGCTCGACTCTCGACTTTACAATTATTTATTTGTATGAGGGAAATGAACTCTAAATCTATCCGAGCTTCTCAAATCCGTAAATAACAATAATAATGATAATGATAATATTCCACTCAGTATTGTTAATTAAATAGACTAGTCATGAGAAAATGTGACAAAGAGAAGGAAAAAAAACTTCCCGGCTCCTTCCACGATAAATGATAATGTATTTACACTAACCTCATGTACCAATTACACATGTATAGTATTTCATTTTTCATGCACTATACAGACAGATAGATGAAATATGAACTTGTGATTTGTGACTGATGAGCACTAATGAATCGAATACAATATAATATATATATTATATATCTATATATACAATGCCATCAGGAAGAATGACAATGGTGAACAAAAAAATTAAATGAAAGTTTTCCATTTGAACTTATCTCTAAAATATTAATCATTTTATTATTTTTTTATTATTATCAACATTATTGTGTACCACCATGAATTGAATTGGAAGTACTAAGTAAAAACTGGAAGATTTATTTATTGATTTAAACGAGTTCATTTGATCTCCAAATCAGATCAAAAGAGTTTTTATTTTTATTTTGATGTGGTTTCTTGCTTTGTGAGAATATAATATAAAATATGTGAAAATATGACCTATACATATTCTGTATAGGTTATGTTATGATTTATGATGCATTCAACCGATTACCTATGTTATGTCAGCACTGAAGTAGAGAGTACAGTATACAATATAATATAGGAAATTGAGAATAGCTTTACGGTTGCGTGACATTTTCATTTTAAATTAGCACACACCAAATGTCTAGATTTTAGATACTATAATGTTACACTGAGCTTTTCCCTTTTTTCTTTGCCTATATGCTTGAATGCTACATTTTAGTTTCATTCTAAAGCCTCGTGAATCGTGAATTTCTCGAGTTTATCTTCATAATATAATGCACTGTAATATACTTTGCACATTTAGACTGAGAATAGCAAAGGATGTATCACGTGATGTATGATTAATTTTAGTCTGGGCACACAATAACCGTGTTATATATGGATAATGGATCACATAAAAGAAGTAGAAAGAAAGAAAGAAAGAAAGAAGGAAAGAAGAAGACTCGGAGAAAATCAGACTAACAAGGAACTTTTCATCCTTTGTGTTGTATTTTGTATTTTGTATCTTGTACAGTTCAAATGAAAATGCCTACCTAAAGACGTGTGCGTATATTAGTATTTAGTATGTGTAACAGTCTGGAGTCTGATTCTTAATTCTTGAGTTTCGACGACATTTCCATGATAATTGTGCCATTATTTTAGACTTACCTTGATCTTCCTTGAGCAGACATGATGATGATGATGATCCAACTATTAACTACCACCGACATGACACGACAGACAAGTCATTATCTTTGATAATTGCAAATGTCATTAGTCATTATACATTATGCAGGGGAAATACAAAATGGAGGGCAACATGTGCTTGATTCTTTTAAGTTTTCTACATGTTTCCATTTTATATCTAGAATCTGGAGCTCTTTTTTTTGTCAAGAAAAATAATTTTTTTTCTTGCATAAATTGTTTAATATCCTCAGTAATATTCAAGAGTATGGATGGAGTATCATCATCATTTTCATTTTCAAACAATCTTTGCTCTTGTCACTATATGCTTCAGCTGTAATTTATCTGCGTAGTATTATAGAGAGACAAAAACATGCAGATATTCTTTTTTTCCAGTTTTTTCTCCTGCCTTTTAATATCCTTTTGATGATAGAGGTCATTTGTAAACTAAAACATTGTTTTTAGAGATGATTTGTGACATTGCCATTTTCGTACAGGATGAAAAATGAAAAGTAATAAATACTAAATACTAAAGGAAAAACAAAATTCGTACGTCCTTGCTTATACCAGTTACCAACCAACTGGTTGGGTAAAGGGTAGAGGGTGATCAGTTGTCGTCTGGTGTCTGGCTCAAATTATGATCATACGGGAAATAGTCATAATAATAATAATAATAATGATAATGTTCCTCGTAGTAAATGTGGAGGGATGGTGAAAAAAAACTCTGTTCTGTCTTCTGTTTTTATTTTAATATGGATCATGAAATTCCATGCATCTGTAATCTGTAGTCTACAGTCTAAAGTCTACAGTCTGTATTTTGTACTGTACATAGACTTTAAACTGCTGAAGGCTCAAACGCCTTGTCTCCTACTTTTTTCTTATGGAAAATGAAACTGAATCTCTGAATGATGATGGCTACAAGTCAACAAGTTTTGATAGCCTGGAGCAGGAAGTGGTAATATCTGAAATCATTATGTGTAATGTACATGTATATTATATAATATAATATATAATAATATAATATACATACATGATGGATGGCGGATGATACATGATGTATGAATACGTTTATTGCATTATAACCACGCTCCCAAGTTTGTGTGTAAAATGGTAAGACATTGACACTTGCTCATCTCTGATGACTTGGGAATCCTCTACGAACTACGACACTCCAAGTTTGTAGTTTGTACACAATACGCAACTGCATATTAACTACACTGCATGTGCATATCTGCAACACACTTCTCTCTATATTCTGGATGTTGTATGTATGTACTATAATTACAACATGGTGAGAGAGAGAAAAGGATTGAAATTGAAGCAGAAAAATAGCAGCAGTATCAGAATCAGTTGACTAGACACTAGACGCTAGACTTAGACGGTCCGTGACTAAATATGACTAGAATCTAGAATTTACCATAGTCTATATAACAATTGATGATTTTACGATCACAACATGACAGTTATGGTTAAAATTGTGGGCTATTTCATTGAATCTCCGTATAGTGTGTTCTCTGCTGTTCTCTCCTCATTCTTTATCGTCTGTCTTCTTGCATAACCTGTCCCTCTTCATTATTTAAATGTATTCAACTTTGGAGGAGAAAGAGAATGGAACAAGTCTGAAAACAGAATCAATTCATGCAAGAAAATACTCATGATACTATATTATGTACTTTTAGTGCTGTTCTCCGTCTGAATATATTGGCTATTGTTACTATTATGGACTATGCATATGGATAGGCTAGTGACCCAAGTCTGGAGATTCAACATGCAACGCTCAGTATTATAAATTATAGTGTTGATACTTTATTTTTGTAAAAAAATCAGTCAATCTGATACTTGAATATTGAATATGCATATTCAATACTCATTCTGTTTTATTCCTGCGAATAATTGTTTCAATTGTTGTGGGGTTTTTTTTGTAGGATCGACTTGTATCATTTTGTCTGAAATCCTGATGCTTTAGACTATAGCTGCATGTCCAGTTTTATTTTAATGAAACCTGATTCTAGAAACTCTGCTCGGTTCTGTATAATGTAAAATAATCATGACAGGGAACAATGATTTTGACTCAAACTTGATTTATTCCCTCAAACATGCCACATCTTAAATGTACATGTATGAAATGTGAAATGGATTCAAAATAATAAGTGCAAGCTCCTGCAGTTCTTCTTCAAAATGATGAACGTCGGCCACTCAAGATTTGAAGCCTGAAATTTTAAAAATGTGCCTTGGTTTCTTTTGATTTTTGATGGGCGGATATGATACACATTTTTTATTTACTAATTTTATCACGCTCTGTCAATTTTTTCTCAATTCTCAATTCCATGTAGCAAACCTTTTAGTTTTTTTTAAGTAGTAGAAGTCTAAGTGTCAAAACTGCCGATGCATATGGAGTACATGTATAAATATTATAAATTTTTGAACTCTAAAATTGGGTATTTCTCATAAAATTTCTCACTCCTGTCAGTTGTCAGTATGACTATTTACTATTAGTCAAAATATTCACAAAAATGATCATTTTGGTGATGAGAGGGATAAATGATGCGTGATATATACAAAATACGAACAGTGTAGATGAATGAATTTGATAACATTCAGAATCATAAACAATTTTTTCCATGATTGAATATAAATCTGAGTATAAATTTGTGAAGAAAAAAAAACATGATCTTCTTATCGACATTTCTTTTATTCAACAATCTTCTTTTGTCAAAATAACAACTATTTGCAGTTGCAACGTAACACATGAGCAAATATAGTGTATGCCGTTTCTGTTCCATGCTTTTTTTTCATCCAAGTTTGGATTTAGCATGCAGTACTTGAAACTTTAAACATTTTGTACAGGGCAATGCCTTGTCATGTCATTTTCCCATGTCGACGACTTACAAACAAATGTCAAAGAAAAAGAGATGGGTAAAAAAATGAAAATTTGAATCACAATACGACAAATACCGACATAAGTACGACGAAATACGAAACCAGATCCCAGATCCATAATATGATTGAGCTCCGAATAAAAAAGGATCTGCTATTTAGAACAAAACTTGACAAGCCGAGTGTAGAGTAGAGTAGAGACAGAAAAAACTTGTGAGTGCGTATACGCAGTCAGGGTTGAGTGAAAAGTTTTGTAGTAGAGGTCATAGAGTCAGCTCTCGTGTGTGAACAAAATTTATACACGCATTATCAAGCTGTTCTCTTTTTCAAACAATAAAGTCTAATGATGCTTCTCTCGGTCTTGATCTGCATGATGTCGACATATGTGTACAATGTACAAATATCCGTATCTTCTCCAAAAGTATGCAGTTTTCAAGTTTTGAGCTGTGCGATGGTGTGATCTTGAGATTGGAAGACACAAGACAGCCATGACATGTCATTGGTCAGATATGTGCAAAACACGCATTTTATCATGATCTGTTGTGTTTTGTATGAATTCGTCATGAATATCAACTCAAGTCAAAAAAAGATGTGAAATACAATAATAATAAAATGAATACGGTAACAGATAATGTTACTACATAATGTATAATTATGCAAAGGGACTCAATTGTAAAAAAAAGCAAAAGAAACAAGATCATTGTTATTATTATTATTATTGCTAATTATCATCATACACATAGATAGCTTATTTCTCTTCCCGATTTTGTCATCATTTACATTATTGGTGTAATCACAAATATGGTATTTGGGTGTTTAGAAAACTTAAAGGAGAAGCACAGTAAAGAATATGAAGGCAGCATGTTTAGTTGTTCAAACAAATACCACAGACAAAGAATGAAGGATTAGACATTAGACACTGAAATTCATTGAATGTATTTTCTCCCATTAGTTTTTTTTTTTATCCGTTTGCCCTTTGATCACCGTTCATAATAGAAATATTTGTGCTTGTTGGTCTAGATAAACTTTTATGACAGTTTTTATGCATCAGTTTACTAGATAGTACAATACAAAATAACTATTATGATGTTGCAAATATCATTGGATTGTCTATCTATCAACTTTCAACCAACCAAAACTAACATCCTCTAATAGAAAAAATATTTTTCCTCTCTTGTGTTCATGTGTTGATATTCAATTTTTATTTGGAGTTACAACTTTGATATTGCATTGCACTAACTATATACAAACAATGTATGTGAGCTGAGCTGAGCTGAGCTTAGCTGACTTGACAAATTCCGTATGATATTAATAGAACATTGTGCTTGTAGCTATTTTTTACAATCCACACGTATGTATGTATTATGTATATTGTATATTGTACACATGTGTGTAGATTGTAGATGTATACTTATGCGTGTGGTGTGATGTAAGTTGAGTTTGTCTTCTGTCTTCTGCCTATAGTCTATACGTTCACTCCAAAGTAAATTTAACAATATTAAGACAATCGTACTATTTCCTCTTGTATGCGCATAGTCTATGTAAATAATTGGAGTTAAACAAGGGCACAGTGAAGCAATAATAAGTAGACAATGGATTAATGATGTCTAATCAAAAAGTTATTGCTAGTTACACATTACAAATTACAAATATAAATGTTGAATAATCGAATCGTCTCCGTTTTAGAATGACACACACATGTATAAGGCACAGTGGAGATACTGTAGTTGAAAAATATTTTATATCTTATTAGACTTGACTAACTGTTAACGTTAACTACCCATAACCCAGAACTATGTACAATGTTTGGAGTTTCATGGCAAAAGTTCTAAGAATTTAGGCAACTTTTTTAAAGGTGAACCACACGTTTAAATTTATTTGACAATTATTGAACATGTAGATTTGCAAAAGTGGTTTGGACACTCATTCCCATGTTGACACTATATACTATGCTAACCAACCATCAAATAACTAGCAAAATAAATAACATGTAAATAGTTTGGCTTGATTTGGGTCGAGATTTGAAATCTTTCTACTGATCTGAATATAATGTAATGTAAAGGCAAATGTCATTTGTAGAAAAGAAATGTAGATAAGAAAGACCAAAATTTACTACGAGTTAAAATGTATGGGAGTTCTTTTTGTCCGTTTTCAATTTCAATTTCAAGTTAAAATTTTTACTTGTCACAGGTCAATAAATCCTACAGTGGTTGCATAAATGCTGGATGAAATGGATCTTGTTCTCACAGAACAAGGAACGCGTTTGACTGTCCTTATGACTAGTACGAAAATGGGAAAATCTTTGAGAATGGAGTACATTTTATTTTATTTTATGAAAGGGTTTAGACGAGTCAAACATGTTCATTTATTAGCTCATCTAGTCAGTGCTTACTCAGCTCAGCTTACAACTTACACCCATTGAGTCTTTTTAAGACTGGTCATCCAAACTCCAAAGAGTCGTCATTTTCTTCATAATATAATATAGTTAACAACTACCACTACAAAAATCGCTTGGATAAGCACACTCTGTATTTTGATCTAGCCTACACTATTTCAGTATAAAATATAAGCATGTCAAAATTAGCTGAAAAATTAGTAGCAATTCGCTCATCTGTCTCATTGTGGTGTTTAGTTACAGTTCAATTTCAATGAATAGGTGATGTTGAATGATGGGCGATGTATAATATACAATAATATAATAAATACGACAAACCAAATAAAAATTCCTTGTCTATATAGTTGACATTCGACAAAGTATTAATTACAAAGTTATGAGTATCTGGTATTTGCTCTTCTGTACATGATACATGTACATATTCATGGACACATTTGAATGATAAATCATAAATACTAAGCATGTATAATGTACAATAAATGTATCATGTACAGTTCATGCTTTGTAACATAGTATTGTATATTTTACTTGGCCGTGTTGTGTTATAAAACTCTTTTAGTACAATAATAATAAATGGCGTCTTCTTTTATTGTTTTCAACTAAGACAGCAATTGTTTGCTGTGTGATGTGTACGTTGTAAATTATAGTTGTAATAGAATTATGGATAAAATAAATACCATGATTTTGCCGAGTTGGTAATAATAATATTAAATATTTTGCATGTATCATACTAACATCGTTCCTTTCTCTGCATGTCTACAGTCTGTATTTGTTTTTTCAGCCATCTTTTAAGTTAATAATAAGAGAGAACTCTATGGGCTATTTTTTGCAATGTTAAAAGGTCGAAAAGTTGATTGTTGGTTGTTGGTTGGAAGGAAACACAAAAATTAAAATGGTGTATACTACCGTCGTACACTTTGTAAACGATAAACATTTATATATGTACGGTATAGGTTTATAGGTATTAGTATATTGTATAGGTAGATGATATAGAAATATAGAATACAGAAAAGATGGATCCTTGATTATGGAACATAAACCGAAGTGTTTAATTCTTATTTGTACAGAGTATACATATCCAAAATAATATTTAGAGATTGAGTTTACACAGGGAATTCGGAGAGAAGATGAGACAAACAAGCAAACCCATGTAAAGTTAAGCACCAAGTTAAACTGTGACAGAGTGTATAGTGTATACAGTATACTATACATTACAAGCTAAACGTTCATACTTGGTACTTCATGCATATCGTAAATGTACATAGTACATAGTAAATAGTAATGGAATGGAAACATAAGGAAAAGTAGTAGACATATGACATCGGAAGTGATTACATAGTAGAGATTAAATTGTCCCTACTCCGGTTTATCAGAGAGTGGAAGAGGATTCAAAGTGAGCTTAATATACATATACCATGCACA
This sequence comes from Sminthurinus aureus, assembly GCA_034698265.1. Lineage (NCBI taxonomy): Eukaryota > Metazoa > Arthropoda > Collembola > Symphypleona > Katiannidae > Sminthurinus > Sminthurinus aureus. The sequence goes on from JAQGBH010002098.1 coordinate 25,717, forward strand.
CACACAAACACACCCATGACTAGAGCAGAAACAGAGACCGAACAACGAACAAGTCTTAAATTGTTCAGTTAGTTGTCAGTTGACATGGAAAGAAGTGATTTTTTAATTTAAGCAGACAAGCAAGTAACTGCCAACTAGTCCAAGAATTTATTTGTTTTGTTGTTTTTCTCCGTCTTCTCTCTGACTAGGACTGCAACGTGTGCACTATTTGTAGATATACATACATATACTATCTACCATATACCATACAGTGTAGACAACTCGTGATGTTATAGTATAGGTAACTTCTCCTACTCTTCTTCTTCTCCTTCATTAAGCATAGCATGGTAGAAACAACTGGAAGGGTGAACGTACAAAATGTTTGGTAAATAGTCCCATTTTTTTGAGCAGACTCTTATCCAAACCAACTTACGCAATCATAATAATTTTTAATTTATGAATTGGTCATCTATTCTCCAAGTCTCTAAGTCCCGTGGTAGTCCACGTGAGGATCATTAGAAGAGGTAAATTTTTGCATGATAAGGGAAAAGAAGAAAGGAAAAGATGAGCAATTCATAGTTCATCATGTTGTTGATGTTCCAGATATTTCTAAAATACGTTTGTAAAATTCTGTGATGTAAGGATGAAAGAATCGTCAATCATTAGCATGTTTCACACTCATTGTTCTGATAATAACCCAGGGAATTCGCGTAATACGTAATACTTTGTCTCTTGGATTATAAAATGCATATATATATAAATGCATTTTGTTGCCTACAGTCTACATTATTGTGAAATAGAAAAATCATTTACCTATGTAAATTCCACACGTGCAAATGCAAGTACAAGTTTATATTCGCATAGTTGCATTTTTCCAGGAATCAAAGTAGATCAAAACTGGATTTTTTAATCGCTTTATTGTTAGTTCAACTAGATGTCTCGTTGTATTGTAATTTGTAATTGGATTACACCTACACAGAGAGAAAAGATACCGTAGTCATGCCCCAACAGTACGAATACCATACGTTTTACGTGCTGTCACATGAAA
>JAQGBH010002099.1:0-26737 GCA_034698265.1 Sminthurinus aureus
TTAACGATGTCGGTATGCAACGCACGACGATGACAACCATAAGACGATGGTTGTATCGTCGGATTGTGTTTCGTGGGTGGTAACAGTTTAGGTCCAAGTTTGTTTACCGGTTTGTAGCAAGTTGAAAGGCCATAATCTCGAAGGATACGGCCAACCTTACTCGACACCGGACCAAAATACGTGATGGGAATTCTATTTTCCTCCGACGTTCTTCTCCACCCTTCTTTGACCCTTCTCTCACTCAACGACCGTCTGTATTCAATGAATGTCTTAGGGTACCAATTCCATTGTAAAGCCAAGAATATAAAATCAATTTCCTCCTGGAGATACTCATCATCACAAATTGTATAGGCTCTGTAGAACAGAGCATCCGGAACCGACATTTTGTGGGAGATATGATGATTGGAAAGGAAACTCAGGTAACGGTTGGAATGTGTCGGTTTCCTGTACACAGTGGTCCCAATGGTTCCGGCTTATTTCCTAATCACCATCACGTCCAAAAATGGCAGTCTCTGTTCTGCACTCTCTTCTTCCATTTTGAAATTTAACGAAGGATGATAAGAATTGATCCTGGACAAGATGGCGTCTTTCCTGCTCTTTTTGACTATGGAGTAAACGTCATCCACAAATCTTCTCCACCATCGAATGGATTTCAGTGAGTCAACAACACTGAACTCAAACTGCTGCAAAAATAAATCAGCGAAGACCGGAGAAATGGGAGAGCCCACATTCTTTTAGGTAAAATTACGCTCTTTATGCCAAAAATGTGACCATATGCTAAAGCTAATCGTAACTCACATTGCGTTCTTTAAAATCTTTTTAATCTAAGTATCTTAGATCAGCGTATTATCACATTTTTGGCTTAAAGAGCTTAATTTTAGCTAAAACAATGTTTTTTTCAATAGTGATCGGTGGTCGTCTTACAATGGTCTGTGGTCGTTGCTTCATGGCCAATAATTGGTGACCATTTTGATCATTTTTCGACCACCACGACCATTTTCCAGCCACTTCGACCACTTTCCTACCATTTCGACCGTTTTTACGACCACTGTGACCACTTTCCCGACCATTTCGACCACTTTCCATCCACTACGACCGCTTTTCCGACCACCGACCACCAGAAGCTCTCGGGATTGTTAAGCTTAGCCACTCTCTCTATATATTTTCCCCGGTGGACTATGGAGAAATATATAGGAGAGGAGAGAAAGTGAAAGAGAAAGTGAAAATGAAAGCCGAATTCGAATTCAAATTGGAGTACAAATACGAATACTAATACGAACACGAATTCAAAGTCAAAGTCAAAACCATCCTTGAACTAAACTTCCATTCCACTGGCAACTGGAAGTGGTTGGTTTGGTTTGGTTTAATGGAGAAAGTCTGACAAAACCTTAAAACCCTTAATGAAAACAAAGCCCAACGGATTGCATCGTAATAAGAACAAGAGCAAGACGGAGACGAAGATGTAGAATTGGAATTGGAAATGTTAGAGATGTGTGTTCAGTGTTCACACTGCCGTACTATACTGCACACTAAACACATAACCACAGTAAGAAGGAGCTGGCGATAAGACGGTAAAGTAAAAGGAAAAGTACTACGCGCTCTGCGCCTTACATAAATAAATAAGTGACGGGGAGAAACTGAAGCTGAAACTGAACCCCAATTCACGCACATATCAGTAATGAGGATGCTGGAACAATAAACAATGTCTATAATTGGAAATTAATCCAATTTGACCCGATTCATTGTGCACTTGACTTCTTTTCCTGTGGTTTTGGCTTTGGCTTTGGTTTGGTTTTGGCAATTCTGCCAACTAAATACAGAACCAGCAGCAGAACCAGAAGGAAAATGAAATGGAACTTGAACTTCCGGCCTTCCTCCGTCACTCTTAATCCACATTGTCTTATCTAGCTCTAGTTTTCCATACTTTTCCATTCTCCTTCTCCTCCGTCTCATTTTTTGTGGGTAATTGAGGTCAATGATCTATCATATCAAAGTCCCTGGAGACCGGAGGATAGGAACCAATCCACAATTGTACCCGTCAATTTCTATTGTTAGGAGCGGAGAATGAGGAATGTGGAATGTAGAATGTCGAATGTAGGATGTCGAGTGTTTTACTGGCGTTTTTACCATTGGTGTTGATTGTTGATTGTTGATAAATGGGAAAGTCAAAGTTATACGTGATATCTCGAGTGTTGAGTGTCGAGTGTGGAGGTGAGACTTCTAGACTTGAACTTATCAGTACAATACAGAGCACATTTCCTTTCCCTTTTTTACAGGCGCCTACTTTGAAAATGAATGCACTTAGCTGCTCTTCGTCTTTTTCTTCTTCTTCTTCTTTTGGTTTTACTTCTGGTTCTGGATGATTTGAGCCTTGAGCCTTAATGCTTTGAGTTTAGAGGCAGAAAAATAAAGGGTTGAGTTTTGATGACCACTTGACACTTGAGCCTGTTAACACACGTTTCGCATTACATGACCGTGTTATTAGATTATATAGAAACTCCCAACTAGAGACTAGCGACCACATACTACAGAGTACAGACTACAGACTATAGACTAGAGAATTTGGACAGCGGACCTTGGTATTTCCTGGAACTGGAAAAATGAGTAACGAGGTCCGAGGAAATTAATGCGATGAGGAAAAACTATACGACATAATCCCCTCATTTCATTTTCCTGGAACTGACTCAACCAACCAACCAGCCAACATCAGACTGATGATGACGATGATGACGATGAGGAACTACAAAACTAGAGGAAATTATTATACGACTTTTTGTACCGTATTCTCAAGAAAGGAAAGAAACAAGAAACAAGTACAAGAGAAATGAAATCCAGAACCAGAGCCAAATGTAGAGCCAAAACAAGGTTCATGAGGAAGGAGAGGAGAGGAAAGATGGTGACATGAGAAGGCACAAGTTTACTTTGCAACGAGCCTTTTTGACGGCCTACAATAAAATGATGATTTATGTCATGGAGTGAAAAAATCAGGACGTTTTTACCTTGTCTCCCCTTCCCAAAACATTACATTGTCAGCACCAAAGTCTATAGTCTAGAATCTAGAGTCTAGAACCTGGAATATAGAGTGAGGCTGAAACTCCGGCTTAGACTTTGCATCATCATCTTGGTCGGTCCTTTTCAGCAGTTTTCCCTCATTTTTCGCCGACAATGGAAAACGGACAGGAAAAAAGTTGTGGAGCTAAAGCTGGAGCTGGAGCGTCACCAAGATTCAAGATCCTGACCAGCGACCAGTACATATAATAGCCTTATTTTCTCATGGACAAAACGTAAAAGGATTGTATGGAAGCTTCAATTTTCTCCTTGTTTTTCTTTCCTTGCTCAATCTTTCTACGTCGACAGTCTACAGTCTACAGCCTACATTCTACAGAGAGCCAACGGAAAAGGAAAAGACAAAGAAAAGCATGTCTACTTCTGGACGTTGTGTGCATGTTGCATATGTATATAGTTATATAGTTATAGCTTGAACACCGAGGACTGAAGACTCAAGAGTGAAGAGTGAGGTCATACTGCTTTCTCCTTTCTCCTTTCTCGATTCTCCTCATAAAAACAGGAGTAATAATAAGCGTCATATTTTGTTGTTTTTACTGAGCAAATGTGACTGTACATTGCCCATTGCCCATTTCCCTGTGTCTACAACTATCTGTATTTTGTATTTTGTATTTAGGGCGAGCGGATCAGGAGTTGTACATTGTACATTGTACATACTTTTTTATATCCTTTTGCCGCTGCCGTACAATAGAAATACAACAGACTGTACCAGTGACTGGAATGGACTGGAATGGACTGGACAAAATAGAGTCGAGTTTATCCTTCCTCCTCCATTCTCCATTCTCCATTTTCTATATTCCATATTCCATGAGCTGGAGAAAAAACCTCAAGACAAGACAAGTCTGCGGATTGTGTTTTTCTCTGGTTCTGGTTCTGGTTCTTGTTTTTGTGTCATATTTGTACTAGATGAGAGACAAAGAGGATTCAGTATTAGACTGTCGGCAAAGCCAGTCGTTTGTACTATCTCCATTCTCCGCCGTACATTATTCACAGAGAGCTTTCTCCTTTTCCCTTCCTTCATTTGATTCTGTTGAGCGGAAAACAGAATACAAAATAACTGTATATGAAAGAAAGAAGAGCTTAAGATAAAAAGCATCTTATTTGTAGATATGTTATGTCCGGAATCCCGACTCCAAGCTCCAAACTCCAAACTCTGTCATGTTTTACTTTTTGCCATTTTTTCCTGTGCTTGGTTTGGTTTGGTTTGGTTTGGAGCTTGGAGCTTGGAGATTGGGCCGAGCCGTCCAGCGACATACTGCAGTCCACTTTTATTTCATCGCTATTATTAGTGTGATGACAGTAGAGTCTAGAGTGTAGACTGTAGACTGTAGAGCGTAGAGCGTCGAGTGTATATAAATTCCTATTATTATATCAGATATGACCTTTTATTATAGTTTTATTCTATTAGAGACTAAAGAGAGTCAAGGCAGAGTGGAGGAAGGAAGAGGGAATTCACTTGGGATTTCAAATCCTCCGAGATGATAAATAATGACAAATATCATCAAAAAATAACGACAACGGAAAAGATGAGACAGGAAAAAAGTACTAGGAGGATTTTTAAATTGCGACTCACTCACATTTTCACTTACTTGTTTTACTATACGGCTTTATTCTCTTGACCTCTTGACCTCGTGACCTCGTGACCTCGTGACCTCGTGACCTCGTGACCTCGTGACCTCGTGACCTCTTGACCTCTTGACCTCGTGACCTCTTGACGGTTTGACGGTTTGACCTCTTGAAGGTTTGACCTCTTGACCTCTTGACATGTACAATGTACAGGTCGTTTTGAAAGCCCTTCATGTCTCATGTACTAGTATAAAATGTATATTGTGTATTTGTGTATTCTGTAAACTCTATGGAAGTTGAAATTGAATTGTAGATTACTTTGAAGCGTGTTGACGTTTTTTCTGGTTCTTGTCTTTGAGGTTTGAGGACTTGCAGATTCTATGTTCTAGAAATCTCATGTCAGGACAGATTGGTTCAAAATTCAACGTGTACAAAGCCCCCGAGCAGTTCCTGTTTCTGTTCTCAGTTCTCCAGTGATCTGATCTAAAATGATGATGCACTTTGATTCCTATTTGTAATCGTGATAAGTAAATACTGATGCTGATACTTCTCCACCTCAAACCTTGTTTTGTTCAAGCCGCAAAGCATCTTAAATCTATACATTTGGTTACATAATACAAAACACAAAACACAAAGTAACTACATCCTTCCGCCAATCTCAAAGGTTGAACCAATCTTTGAGATTTGAAAAGGCGTGTATAGAGTATTGAGTATTGAGTATTGTGTCCATGTAAAACGTAAGACGAAGCATGTTCAATGTATTTTGTATTTGTGTTTTGTACAGCTGTTGGAAAAAATAACTTGTTTTCCTCCGCTTCTCTTCTTGAGTTTTGAGCTTTGAGCTTTGAGCTGCATGCACAATAAACATGTTGTAATATTGGGAAAGGTATTAGTATCTAGTATCTGGTGTCTAGAATATTGTAGAATGAACAATGTAGAGCGGAGATGTAAAATATGAAATATGAATAACAGAGTCAAAACAGAACAGAACTTAACAGAGTTGTTAGTTCAAAGCCGGAAGGAGGTTAAATCCTGTCGACAAGATTCAGAATTTCTTTTGAGGTTGAAGACTCTGAAAATGGAAAAGGTAAATCCAAATCCAAATCCAAAGCAAATAGAAAGAATGATCCCATTTCGCCGTTTTGTATTTTGTATTTTTGACTTTTGTAGGCAAAAGTCTGTCAAAGGGTTGTAAAATTCCGAGAAGGATATTGATCCACTCAATTCAAGTCGAGTCAATCCAAACTGTATGAATATGAATATAAATTAGAATATGAATATCTCCAGCTCAATGAAAATCAAGTACATTCTAAATTGCTCCGGCGCGGCGTCCTATTGAAATTTGAATTTGACTTTTATACCATTTTATTTAGAAACAAGTAAAAAAAAGTAAAAGGTTCAAGGTAAAAATATTATGTAGAAAAGGAGTAGGAAAAAGCTTGAATTTCCTCCAGCATCCGTCATCCATCCGCCTCAAATCGTGATTCAATCGGAAGAATTTACCGTGGTGAAAGGTCTTTTAAGATTTTTATCCATCTCCCTATTTGCTTTTGAATTACTTTCTATTTAATTCCTCGAGCCTGTTTTTGTTTTTGTATCTTGCTCTGTTTAGTTTGGATTTGTTTCTCTTTGTGCAAGAAACAGTTCCAGACAATATCAGTCAAGAACCACATGTTTTGTATTTTCTATGGGTAAAAATAAAACCAACCCTTGAAAAAACAAATGTGAAATCCGCGCATGAAAATGTTCCAATCCAACCCACAGGTTGAAATATCAATTCATATTCCTCTTCCTCTTGTCCTATGAAACAGTGAACGTTTGTAAAAGCGTCAAGAGTCAAGACTCAAGACGCTCCAATTTTGTCTTGTATCAAATCCAGTTTTTACCCGGGAAATTCAAATTCAAATTGTTTTTTCTTGGTACATTGGCGCTTTGTGTAATTTATAATTTATAATTCGTAGGATAATTTTATTTAGGCCAAGCGTGCAATTTTTATTATGAGCTGGACTTTGTTTGGATTGGTTTGGTTTTGTGGCCTTTGTGTTCGTTTTTGTTGAATTAGTTGTGAATTTCAAGCCAAAAGACAGGAGCATAGTGAAAAAAGTAGTCGTGTAGACTGTAGACTCTAGACTCTAGACTCTACAGTAGAGTTGCAACAAATCCAAAAATCCAAATTATAAAGGATAGAACCTAAATAAATGAACAAGATGATTTGAAAAAATTAATTTTGATGGTTTCCTAAAAGCTCAAGACTACAGAGTCAATTTAAAGTTGGCTCTTTTAACTTATCATAAGATTGGCTTAATTCTGGAGACTGGAGAAATTGAAGTGATGAAAGGGGTAAAAACTTGCATGTGGATCAAATCCAAATCCAGGAAAATGGTTTTAATTTTCAAAGTACTTTTACCTATGTGTAAAGTGGATGGGGGAAAAGAATTATTCTGTAAATGAGTGTGTATCCATCAACCTGTACCACTGTACCATATATCACACATTGTAGATTACACATTTTACATAGCTCAAACTTACCTGTTTACAAACCAGCTCCCAGGAAAAACACGTACAAACTTGGACTATTTTTTATGCCTTGTAGATTTTAGATTTTATATTATGGACAAAACAAAGGAGGAACTAAGCCGAGTTGAGATGAAAAATGGGTTGTGTTTGTACAAGAAATTGAATAGGGAATGAAAAAAAGGTTGAGAGCGGAGGAAATTCAACCTTTTGAATTTTGAACAAGATGAGCATTGAGTATTGAGTATTGAGGATTGAGTAGGAGAAGGTCAGGATTAGCAAAGGAAAAGGTATCCATAGCCACAGAGTTGAGTAGAGATGTTAGATGTGCAATGTTCAATGTTCAATGTACAAGGTTAGTTTACCTCCATCCAGAAAAATCCAGAAATCCAGAAAATCAGAAAACCAGAAAACTGTTTGTTGTTCTAAAGTAGACGTGAACAAAAATGAATGTGGGTGTGCAAAGGCTCTCTCTCTCTGTCTGTCTGCTCTTTCCTCATTCAGACTGTGGATGGGGAAACTGGGAGAGAAACATTCTAGAAACATGAATAGGATCAACTTTGAATTTGACCCAAAACTAGAGCCACAGCTAAAACTAAAACTAAAACTGGAACTAGAGCAAGAGGTAAAGAAATAAAGTGGAAGAAAAACTGGATAAAAGTGAAAAGTGAAAGATGAGATAAAAAAGATCCAAGATCGTTAGCCGTTCTCTTCCTTTCACTCCCACTTTCCATTTTCGACTTTCACTCTTTCATTTTAATATTCTTCCTGCCACTCAACTTGATACGCTCAACGTTCAACGCTCAATGCTCAATGCTCAATGCTCAACGCTCACCCGTTCATCCGCTAGTTTTAGTTTATCCTTGAGAGATTATCAAGTATTTTGTGCCAGCTTTTTCATTAAGTCACATTCATCTTTGAGTCTTTGACCGAGACCAAAACCGAGAAAACCGAGGGAAGGAAAAAGTCGAGCAAGAAATGGAACAAGAAAGAGCAAAATCCCATTGATATCCCATGTACTCCGACTTTTCTCATATTAGTTTTCCCTCAAACTCAAACTGTGTTGATACAAGGGAGATGTAACCTATAAAAATATACGCGCCTATCCGTATTCGCATCGGTATCGGCCTCTGTTTTTTTGGCATCTATGTGTACTCTGTATTTAGACTGAACTGAACTGCCGTGTTTCATATGCTCATACTTTTTTTAGGCCCAGAGTCTAGAGTCTAGAGTATAGTAGAATGGAGTTTGTATGTGCAATGTACTTGTGAAGGATATGGGTATATTCTTAAAGAGGATTTATTGATTGGCTCTTGCCACAATCTATTGACTCTCCATTTTATTCCCTATCACTTCAATCTGCTCTCTACTTTATAATTCTCCTTCACTTACGCAACCTATGCCCTTTCCTCCACCTTCGCCAGTGTACACTCTACAGTCCAATGTTCAGCTAATGTAGATGTATGGCCAGAAAATCTATTCATCTGAACCTGACTCGAACTCGAGACTCGAGACTCGAGACTCGAGACTCGAGACTTGAACCATAGTACAAAATACAAGCTACAAACTACAAACTGCACACTACTCCGTAGGCACACCAAGTCAAAAACGTTGACGGTAGAATTTTGAAATTTATGGGACAGTCGGCGGAAAGGGACAGAGGAAAAATGAGGGAGAAAACTGTACAAAAATATCCACATTCCACTTCCAAAGGAAGCGGAAGAGAAAGCGAAAGAGAAAGCGGAATAGAAAATACAAAATACAAAATGAAAGGGAGAGAAACGGATAAACGAGGAATCCAAACGAGTTGAACAGGGAACAAAACGTATGTTGATGAGACTAGAACCAAATTTTTCTCTTTCACTTTTCATTTCTCTTTTACTTTTTCCTCCCTCGACTCGGCTCTGTTCTGCTCTATCAAAATCCGGATCCGGATCCAATACTCTTTTTGTTTCTGCTTCTACCTTTGTTTTGTTTTATAATCAACAAATCAAATCAAATCATAGCAACTCCAGTCAAGTCAATTCAAGTCAAGTCAAGTCAAACCAGATTTCCAGTCATTTCCTCCTCATGTTTTCACATGAAATTTCCAATTGATATAATATTTTTGAAGAAACGACTTAGTTCCATAGTTCCATAGTTTTCCCCGTTTCCCTGTGACTGTTTTTGAACCTATATGCTCAATGCTCAATTCTCAATCCACATGGTATATATTTTGATACACGATTTTGTTTAGTTTGGCTCAATTTAGCTCTTTGGTTCCCTCTCCAATCTCCAACTTTGAAAAATGATTAATGATATTTGTATAAGTACAACAAACAAAGAGCAAGAGAGAAAACCTGAAGGCAGATCAGCCCTTCTATTCTCGATTCTCGATTCTCGATTCTCGATTCTCGATTCTTGACTCTTGATACACATCAATTTCTAACAGTGGAGTGGAGTGGAGAATGATTGTGCTTATTTTGTTGTGGAAAATAGGTATGAGATAAATTGAGGTTAATAAATGACAGAGCACGCTCTGAGCGGGGAATGGGAAATGGGGAAAAGATTAGAGTGGAATTGGAATAGTTTGGTTTGGGATGAAATTGAGTGTGGTGCGTGTGTAGTGTGTAGTTTGTAGTTTGTAGTGTGTATCCATGTTGTTTGATTCATCCACATTCATCCACTCATTGAGTCAATGTGCCATACCTATGATTTGAATGTGGATGTGGCTGTGGATGTCAAAGTGCAGTCGGAGTACACAATTCACAATGTAGATAAACGACCAAGGGTGGACAAATGCACTTGAGGCTTGAGTCTTGAGGAAAAGAGAGAGAGCAGATTTTCCCCTATTTGTCTGTAATCATGACAGATGGACCGAGTCCATCTAACTGATCTGATCCTGAGTACCCTTTCCCAAAGGTATTGGCCTACTCTTATTTTTGTATACTAATATACTCTTATTCAAGAAGCAGGAGCTACGAGCCCCTCTTTCTACACTCAACATTCTACATTCTACAGCCATTTTACTCCCATTTGATTTTCCTTATATTTTACGTGCACCATTTTACTTCTCTCCGCTATTCCGTATTCTGTATTCCGTAAAATTCTACATTCTACATTCGCCATTCGTCAATCCTCCGTATCAAATGTCTAATGTCAAATGTCCAATGTCCAAGATGGAATATCAGTAATGTGTGCCGCTATCAAACATCAACCATTAACAATCCGCTCTATTACCAAAAGGCATTACTATTAGGCCTGTTTTTCTTTTGGTTTTGTTTTTGGTTTTCTTTTGACATTTGAAATTTGAACTTTAAAATTTAACAACAAATAAAATGTCAAAGTTTACTTTCTTTGATGACTTGAACCTTGAGTCTTGAGTCTTGAGTCTTGCGTCTTGAGTCGCTACTTTAAAATTAATCCATATTCCGAAATTCCTCGGTTCAAAATCCATGTACAAAACATAGGAATAAAAGTTGTAAAATTGTCCACTTGGTAAAAATTGCTGTCGTTCAAAAAGAGCAACAAAACCACCAAAAACAACACAGAGAGAATTTAGATGAATCGAGTATTGCAAATGCTTTGAGTTTTGAGTTTTGAGTAGTGGGCGGATGAAAGGAGAAATGCGTACATCATACATCATACATCAAAACCAGTGGAACAAGTTGGATTGAAATTTGAATTGGGATAAATATAGAGCAGAATTTTGTCTATTTTGTCTATTTTCACTTTAGAAGCATCCAATGTAGAAATAGACAACGTAACGCTGAAAAACGTTGAAAAATTCAAGGAGAAAAGTGACGAGAGGAATCGAATAGGAATATAACGAAGAGGATGAGGAGGAACAAGACATTTTTGCGATGGACGTCGAGGAGAGCATGTGTTTTTATTTCCATTTGTATTTGTACTTGAATCATTTGTGGCTTCTGTCTTCCGTTTTCTGCACAGTGTATTTTTTCAATGACTGCCAACTAAACTACAAACCCTGTTTTATTCTGATGAGAAGACGAGTCAATGGAAATGGCAATGGGCATGGGAAGCAAGAGAGAAAGTAAGTTTTAGCGTGAGTAGGGTTAAAAGGCAAAGTCGAATTCGAATTCGGATTCAAAGAGGCTGAGGCGGAAGAAGAAATATCTGTAAATGAAGAAAAGTGAAAAGAAAGTACATGAGCCAGAGCCAGAGTCAGTTTTTTTGTTCCTCTACAAAAATTTTCTCCCACTCTCCTCTCTTTTCCTCTTTTCTCCTCCGTCTTGTTCAAATAGTCAAATAGTCAAATAGTCAAAGAGTCAAGAAGACGGAGACGGAGAAATTTTTCCATCTGATTTCCCTCAAATTGTTTTTCTCTCTCTTTACTTTTCAGTTTTCAGTCTCGAGTCTTGAGTCTGTCTTTTAGACCAAAGGAAAAGTTAAGTTGAAAAAAAAGTTGCGCATACATTCCTTAGTTGTTTTCTCTCTCTCTCTTTCACGAGTCTTTCATTAACTTTTTTCGTCATCTGTCACAATGTCGTCGTCGTTGCTGTCGTAGTCGTAGTCGTTGTCGTTGTCCTTGTCGTTGTCGTTGTCGTTGACGGGGACACAGACAAAATAGGAAAGGGTGAGAGAAACGCTTTATGACTACGACTACGACTACGACTATGATCATCAAGTCGACCCATTTACAGATAGTTTCATCTCTTCTTTCTCCCCATTTCCATTTCCATCCTCATCCTCATTCCATTTTCCATTTTCTTCTTGAGTTGTAGAATTCTACAATTCTAGAGCAAAATTATGTGCACAATGTAAACTTGTCTTTCGCCATTTCTGCCTCGGCCTGTGTTTTGTGTCTTGAGTTTTGAGAAGGCCGTGCAAAATTCAATTTTGCTCCCCTGTTTTGCAAGGTGTAGAGTGATGAGTCGAGAGAATCGAGAATTCAGAGTCAAGAGTCTCATTAGAATTTTAGTGTAGAAAAGCAACTTTTATTCCTTTGTAATGCAGCTGCATAATATAATTGAAGAGTCAACAGCTGTACAAGTCTCATCTTTTCACAGCACCAATACACACACATACACATTACACATACAAATACAAATACAAAAAACGACAATGACAACGACGACGAAGAGGAAAACGACAAGGATTCTTTGTTGTCAAAGAACTAATTGGAATTTTGCACATATGAATGAGAAAACCTTGAAAAGTGGAAAACAAGTCAAACGACATGTTCTTTATCTTTTTGCTCATGTGTACAGTGTGCAATGTACAATGCATTTGAAAAAGTCAGAGAGTCAGGAATTCGGGATAAATTAATTTTTTCCCATTTGAAGAATTGGAACATGAAATGATATGCATGAAGTATGAAGAATGAACAATTTTTACAGGTGCCAATTATGGATTGTACATTTTGCATGCACTTGCTGACTATGGCAGTTTTGATGCTTTGATGCTTTGATGCTTTGATGTTTTGATGCAGTAATAAAATATTGTACAAAAATACATAGTGTAGCTCATCAGATTGTGGACTCTGACTCAATTTAATTTTGATGTGCATATTTATTTATTTCAGCCTTCACTCATCTTTCACTAGTACTCTTCATTCCTATTGCCACTGAACTGAATTGGAATTTCCTACCTGTTTACAGACTACACTTGTGCATGTTTGTACATGTAATTAGCAGTTAAAAGGATTTTCATGTATTTGCTTCTCTCTTCTGGATAAGTTGAGTAAAGTGTAAAGTGTAGATTTTATAGGGTAGATTTTCGAGTGTACGTGTTCTTTTCCTGTTTTGAACAATGAACAATGTACAATGTACAATGAACAGTGAATGCCTCCGAGGCATCCGGTGAACTTTTCAACATGATGAGGAAATTTCATGTCCATTCCCCGGAGCTTCCTCTAGAATCTAGCATCTAGCATCTAGAATCTAGAACTAAAACCGAAACTGACTCTGGATTCTGCGGAACAGAAGAGAAGAGAAGAGGAAGAGGAAGTGGGACAGATTGGACGTTTAGCTCGAATTACAGAGGCATCTTCCTGCGAATGGAATGTAGGCATAAACAAATTTTGCAAATCCCTATTTTCCATACACATGTACAATGTACAGTGTACAGAGCACAGAGCACGGAATACAGAATACAGATGCACAGAGAGAAATTACTCTGAAACGCCATGAAAGAGTTGTGCTCAATTCATATTCTAGAAATGATGAATCCTGTGAAAACTTGAACATGAGAATTAAAATAAAAACAATAACGTGAAACTACAAATACAAATACAAATATGAGTCATGGGGAAAACAAAATTAATTATCCCTGTCAAATTGAATATTAAAACTCTTCATCAGTTTGACATTTGACAACTCGACAAGTTGACAACTTGACTATACTTGACTATTGACTATTGACTGTTTTAATGACCCAAATCCGTTGATTAATAATAATTGTGCTTACTACAGATTTTACAATGTACAAAATGTACAACCTACATTTTTGTTTACTACTGACTGTGGCTAATTCAACTGTCCTGTCCCACGCCCAACCATCTGTAAATTCAATAGTTATTTGTATATAATATATCATATTGCGTACCATATTGCATATTGCGTATTATAACGGGAAATGGAAAAGGAGGCTGAAAAACTTGTATGAATTCATGTGGCGTGTGTAATAGATGAGACATGACGGCTGACGTATGATTGTTATTTGTGTTGTAAGTGTCTCAAGAAGACAAAAGTCAAAAGACAAAAGACCAGAGACCAGAGATAGACGACGCATCCTACCAAATAAATCCTAGAGAATAAATAAACAAGTCTAGATTCTAGAGTCTACATTCTAAATTCTAGATTTTAGCGAGAAGAGAAAAGGGAAAAGATGAAAATGATGCATGTAGAAAAAACTAGAGGCTCGAGACTTGAAACTAGAGAAAATAGAAGGGAGAATGAAAGAGCTCTTGTGGTTTTCTCTTGGTGCGTAAGATGTAGGATGGTAATAAAATAATTTTCTTAACGATGATTCCGTTCAAGTATTATAGAAAGTGCAATAACGTATCTCGCTCTTCTACATCCTACTTTGTTCTGCCTGTTGTGTGTGTGTGTGTGTGTGCTGCAATAGAAAGAAGGCAGAAGAAGGATAAAGATTAAAATCATTTTATTGTTTTTCCAATTCTCTCTGACTCTCTACTGTCTACTGTCTACTGTCTACAATCTTCCTTGCTACTTACTCTTTCTCCTTTGACTTGAACTCAGCTGGTGCTGGTTCCTGGGCGACTTTTGTCTCCTCCATACACTTTTTAGTCACAACTTACAACTTACCATAGGGAAAGAGTTGGAAGGAGGAACAGAGATTGTTGGCTTGACTCCATAGAACAGATTTAAAGCCTCTTTTATGCCTTACGATACAATACAAAATGATTGGGATCTATTTATTTGTTTGCACAACAGTTCAGTATTCACTACACCGAACACTGAACACTGAACACTGAACACTGAACAAAATCGGATAGAAAAGGAGAAACAACCCTCATGTTTTTTCTTGTTGTTTCTCTTGCGCTTCTTTGCTCCACTGTTTCCAGTTTTGAGTACGGAGTATGGAGAATGGAGAATGGAGAATGTAAAGTGGAGCAGAATGACGTGAAATGAAATATTAATATTTGTATTCACCATTCACTTTCGCATGAAATCTCATCCATACTCTAGACTCCGGCACTGCCTCAAAACTCCAAACTCAAACCTATCCAAAAAAACAAAGAAAAGATAACAAATGCTTTACATTTTGGAGCTTACATTTTACATCCAGACAGACACACAACACACATTAAAACAAATAGAAAATAGAAAAGAGAAAAGAGACGAGAAGCGAACAATGTCTGTGGACAAATTACAAATTACATGTTCGAATAATAATAATAATAATAATAATATGAAACACAGATTACAGAGTTGATATGAAAGCAAAGAAAACATGTGGGAGGGATTTCGCATACATCCGATTTTGGCGATATGTCTTTTAGACATGTTTACATTGTCGTTTGTAGTTTGTACGGTTTGTATTTTCCTCTTTTTAATTTCAGTGCTCTTGTTTTGTTTGAATCAGAATCAGAGGGTAGATTTTTACACATGAAAATAAAAAGGACAGTATTGTACCTGTAAATTGTAAATTGTATATTGTAAATTGTAGCCACTTTTACTTTTGTATTACTTACAAGTACTTTTCCATTCCCTCCACGAGCATTACTGTCATAATATTTATTATTTATATTGAATTTTGTTGTTGTTGTTGTTTTTAAGAGGAATTGGGAATTGGGAGTTGGAAGAAAGTTTCATTTCCAATTCCACAAAATCAAGTTCAAAAGCCATACCGTTTTTTACGCCTACACTATACACATTGTGCATTGTGCATTCTCAATTCCCAATGTTTAATGGATAATGTGTAATGTACTTGAGACAACCGAGGTCGACAGGAGTAATATTATATTGTGTACAAAATGTTTTGTGCATGTGGAATGTAGGCACTAGATACTAGACACGTTTCGGAGCGAGAAATTACCCACCGCCATTTTTATTCGGCTCAAGTGACTTTATGATTCCTGACTCTTGCCTGCATTTTTATTACTTGTATCTTGTAGATTGTAGAGATCCTATCAGTTTCTATTTTCTACTTTCTGTTTTCTACCATGAAATGTTGAACGTTGGACGCATAAAAGAAACTCAATTGAATGACCTTTGTTTCTCCACTCCTAGATTCTAGACTCTTCTTTTCATTCTCCTCCATTGTTTAACTTCCTTATCTTTTCACCCACTACATCCATAAATGGTAAACGGTAAATGGTAAACGGCAAATGGCAAATGGTGGATGTTTTATTGTTTATTGTTGCTATCAAAGACTCTTTTCATAAACAGAAGCAAATCAGACCAGAGAAACCAGATTGTGAAATGGGAAATGTGCGAGTATCCATTTAAACGACTCGAGGCTCTTGAGTCTAGAATCTAGAATCTAGAATCTAGAGTCTAGACTTAAGGTAACAGTTTTACAACCACTTGCAAAATTACTTTTTAGTTTTTACTTTCTGCGAGTGCTCAACCTAATTGCGGCTAGTTTTGCTCTTAAAATATGCTCACTGGTTTAAAAATTTGCCTGCCAATAGGGAGCTCAAAATGCTTCCACTAGGTGGCGCCACTAATTAGTTCAGAATTAGTCCGCTAGATAGCACCACTAACAAGCCTAAAATTCTTCCGCTAGATGGCGCCAATTCGCAAAGTGCCCCGGAGAGACGGGATAAAAAGCAACTAAGCTTTGCTTCTTACAATTAGACATGGAATACTTTGTATATTTAATAAAAATACGCTTAAAAGGTACTTGTTTGAAATTTGAAAATTCTTGAAATTTTTTGTATTAAATTGCATTGTGTTGTATAAAGTGTAATGTGATTCGATGTCATAAAAGTGGAGCAGAGTGAACTATACCAATTTTAGTAACATGCATGTGTATATGAGCACGTGCATCGTGTATCGTGTACGAGTAAGTGTACGTTTATGTACAATGTGCAATGGTCGGTAGTTGATAACGGGAAAATGTTGGGGGGAGATTCTGTGCTTGATATAATTTATAGTGAGTAATTTGTACTAAAGGTTAACAATATCAAGGATAAAGCTCATGATCACATCACGTCACTGAACTGAGCTGTCCGAACCGCCTCCGCCTTTATAAAGTACAAAGTATACATAAAATGAGAGCACATTGAATGTCTTTTAGAGAAAAAAAACAAGGTTAAAATACGGATGAAAGACGGATAGGACTAAAGAAGAAAACAAAGCGTAGGCACAAGACACAAGGCACAAGACATGACACAAGTCAATAAGCTTTTCCTGTCATTTTCATCCAACTCCTAACTTTTTACCGATGCAACTCTGGCTCAAAGACTAAAGACAGAAGACAGAGGACTAAAAGAACTGCGACTACGGGATGAAAGTACAACATTTCCTGCACTTACTCGTACTGTTTCCACATATATCAAACTCCATGTGTTTTCACAAGGTACTTTCCTTACTTTTCTACACATCATCACCTTTCTTTCTTTTGTCAGTCGTGCAAGTGCCAACTTGGACATTTTCCCTCTTTCTAGATTTCTGGACTTCTAGTCTTCTAGACTTCTAGACAAAATAAGACGGAGAATGAAGAATTAGGAAGAGTCTGGAATTAATCTGCCAAGTCATTTCAAATCATATCATTGATCAACTGGAGCGAAAAACCGGGTGAACAAGCAAAAATACAAAATACTGTGCTGATAAAAAACAGGAGACAAAAGTGTCAATTCCCATTAAATATGGAGTATAAAAGGATAATAAAATATAGAGAAAATTATTATGAGCGGCACAAATAAATAAATAAATTACCCTCAAAAATATTCTCTCATCTCTCAATTCTCAATGTATTTTCATTCAAATTTCAAATGAAAACCCAAAACAAACTTGTAAGTAAGCTTACATGGATTTATCACTTGGAAATGCCTAGTTTTTATGTACGATTCCAGATTGAAGATTGGAGGCTGGATCATGGAGATTCAGATAAAATCCTAAATGAGGCGCGGATATTGCAACTGTATCCATCTCATCGACATGACAATTGACAATGATATTTAATTGACATGAGAGAAAAAGAGGAGAAATATCAGTATGTTTTACTACTTTTCCCCCTTTGCTTTCGTCATTTTGTACCGGATCTAACGACTTTGTCCCGCTCCATTTACAAAGCAAAGACGAATTTTCCTCTTTTCTCCTTTTAGGTCCA
This sequence comes from Sminthurinus aureus, assembly GCA_034698265.1. Taxonomy (NCBI): domain Eukaryota; kingdom Metazoa; phylum Arthropoda; class Collembola; order Symphypleona; family Katiannidae; genus Sminthurinus; species Sminthurinus aureus. The sequence continues at coordinate 17,890 of JAQGBH010002099.1, forward strand.
ATCTCCATTTCTCCATGGGCATTGACGACTGGTGGAAAAAGTACAAAAATTGGTGAGCTTGGAGACTCGAGACTCGAGATTCAGATAACTGATAAATTAGAGACAAATTGGTGCTACTTCCGAATTCCGAATTCAGTGTCTTCAAATGTTTGTTGTTCCTATTCTACTTTTTTGTGACAATAGCAATTTTATATTTCTGTATTGCAAATGTTTGGAGTTTTGAGTTTTGAGTTTTGAGTTTTGAGTTTTGGGCTTCTTAGTATAAAAAAGCATGCGAAAATAATAATATCTCTCTAGTAAAATTCTGAGTTTATTTGAAACTTCCTGTAAATTGTACATAGGTTGTAAATTGTAAATCCAAAAATGCGTATTTTTTAGTTGAAATTCTAGGTTAGATCCTTTATTCAAAATTCCAAGTTGGAGGAAACATCAAAAATCAAAACGGAACCCAAACAATAAAAAAGCGAGGATTACTAAAACAGGCAAAACGGGAAGAGAGAGAGAGAGAGAGAAAGAGAGAGAGTAAAATAATGAGAGCTTTAAAGTTGATGTAGTTTCAAGTCTACAGTTTATAGTCCGCAGTCTAAAATCTAAAATCTACAATTGAGCCCTCATTTATTTGTCTTTTGTCTTTTGTCTCTACTCTGCTGAAATGAATTGTTACTGTTAGATTGTTAGATTGTTAGATTGAGGTGTAATAAAGGAAATGGCAAGTACTGGGAGAACTTTTGCCATTTGTATCATTGTTTCTCATTCCCTTATCAACGGGTAATCTGGAGTCTGGAGTCTGGAATGAATTGTGAATTGCTAAAGCGGCTATTGAATATTGAACATTGAGCATTGAGCATTGAGCACTGAGTTAAAAGCAACATAAAGACTAAAAAGTAAAAAGTATTCTGGATTCTGGATTCCTGGTGCTGGATTAGAGACAATAAATTTTGAGAAAGGGTGATTTAATTACGGGTTGAAACAATGAAAGGAGCAATGAATAATTGAGCTTTGAGCTTTGAGCTTTGAGCTTTGAGCATTGAGCTTTGAGCTTAATGCAGTATTGGAAATTGGAAAAGAAGGAGAGGGGGGTGGAACATGAAACACATAAAATTCATTGGAACCGGAATAGATCAAAATGATAAGAACCCACGCGGACATTTTATTGTGCTAACAACAATACACACATGTACCACACTAGTATGTTCACCATTCACCATTCAAAATATCCAAAGATTCAAAGATTCAAACCAATCCGATTCTATTCATTCTGTCTGCTACAGTAAAGTTTTTTATTGAGTGAGGGAGAGTTGTATGAGTGTATGAGTGAAAGAGTGAACGAATGAATAAAGTGGGGAAGAAAATAATGAAAGAAATTACATTCATTTTACAATGTTGGTTATCTTAACGAGACGAGAGAGAGAGAGAGAGAGAGAGTACGGGGGGAAAAGGTAAAAGGGACATTTGGGTTTTGTGTTTTGGGTTTTGAGTCATTCTCAAGACTCAAGATAATTTCAATCGTCAATCATGTAGATGGTAGATTGAGGATTGTAGATTGTAGATTCTGGATAATTTTAGGCATTGTACCAAAATAAACAAGTAACAAGAAACAAGAAGAGCTCTCCTTTACTGTACAAACATTACTCATGTCTCATGTCGATTTTACCTTTACTATTTACTAAACGAAGAAATGCCGCCCATAGTTAAAACCACATCCACATCCACCTTCACATGCTTTTTTACATAAAGTACAGTAGGGACTTTTACCATTTACCTGAAAAAAATGAGTAGGAATACAACACAACAGAGGACAACAGAGCATAGAGCACAGTTCGCGAGAAAAGTAGGGACTGCCTCATAATTGAACTTTATGGCCGTAGCCAGAACAAGAGCCAGAACGAAAGCCAAAGCACAGCGTGTGTTTTCTTGCATGCACAATGCACAATGCACAATGCACAGTGTACAATGTACATTGTACATTTTACATAAATGAACAGGATCCGAGTCGGTGATGGGGTATGTCACAAAAATCCCCATCTGTTCCGTCCCCACACTTTGTACTTTATACCTATTTCATTCACCCATTCATTCCAACTTTGACTTGTGCACTGGATCCAAATTCAAATTCAACATCAACTAGGGTCTCATTACAAATACAACCCCACCAAAAATGAGTGCTCCCTGTATGTTGTATGTGCTAAATGCTCGTTGACTTGTATGAGTATTGAGTATTGAGTACAAGTCGCGTGGCATGCTCTCTCACACGACCCTTTGAAAGTGTAACAACTTGAATTTTGAATACACTAGTAATTTCATGGTGTATTTTGTATTTTGCTCCCACATTGTACAATTTACATATGCCTGATACGCGTATGTATGTTGTATGTGCAATGTGCATGCAAACCCAAGTATTTTAGTGGATTCCAATTTTCAATTCCCTGCTCCTGGTTAATGACGGCCAATAGAGAGTACAATACAATTTACTACAACCTTTCTTAAACCTGCAGCTACCGATAAAACGAATGAGAACAAGTCATTTATTTTACATTTCACATTTCAAAGCTCAAAGCTCAAATTAATTCCAATTCAAATTGTCTCAGTCCATTCAATACCGTCATTTGAAAAACGAAAAACGTTGAATAGAATTTCCCCTACTTTTTAATTTGTATTTAATGTACCTTTATATTCTGTATGCAGTAATATCAAAATCATTATTTTTTAGTAACTGCTCCTGTAGAAAATCTATTAAAAGTACATTATCTGTATTTTCCAAATTTCATGAAAGAGAGAACAAATGAAAAGTGAGGAACTGAGGAATGGTTTGTAATTATAAATGTGATAATAGACAATAAACAATACGACAAAGGGCACAAGATAAGACGAAATTTTTCTAGAATCTAGAATCTAGAATCTAAAATCCATCATTTTTTAATTAAAACGTTTATTCTAAAAAATAACAATGGAAGATTGATTAAAAATTGAAATGGAAATTGGAAAATGAAATTCAAATTCAAATATAACACAAAGGCAGACACAGGAAAGAAAATCAGAGTGAGGTTAAAACTTGAAAACTTGAAAAGTTGAAAACTTGAAGCCGGGGGAAAACGGGGATTTAAAAAGAAACATAATTTCATCAAAATCCAAAAAACAAAGTCTGGAAAGTGGAAAGACTGTACTCTTGAAGTTTGAATGTTTGAATTGTGCATTATGAATTGAGAACAATAAAAACTGATGAATAATGACGAGCTTTAAATTCGATACACACTTAGGTATGATGGCGTTTTTGTAAAACTGTAGACGCTAAAGTTAGCAGAACCAAAACCAGAATCAGAAAATGATGACAAAGTATGTACAATTTACATTGCACATTGCACAATCTACAAGCGTGTAGAAAACAAGCAAACAGAGCAAGAAGTTTGTGTATTAAACGACAGGGAAAGTAAAATGTATCCGATATCCAATGTCTCTTCAATTATGAAAGGTAATACAACACACAACATACAACGGATCTACAAAGTACAGTCTACAGTCTACAAACGACAAAACACACTTAGCATAATGGTCCGGAAAATTGAGATGGAGAAGAAATACTAATAAAAGGGAGAGTAAATGTATTATATTGATTTTTCACATCATGTATCACGTTTAAAGTATCCGCATTGGCAATGACATTGACAGTGGCTTTTGACTTTTGTTCCTTGTTTTAATAATAATGTGCTCCTTCCCAATTCCGTATACTTGTGCGTTTGAACACTGAACATTGAACATGGAACATGTCATAATTTTGTGCGTACGGTGTACAAAGTACATAATATGAAACATGAAAGGTCTATAATCTATAATCCATCCGCTTCATCCTCAATCCTCAATCCTCAAGTTGGGGACTCGACTCTAGATTCTAGATTCTAAACTCTAAACTCTAGACTCGAGAAGGTGAATTCAAAACCCCAAGACATTAAACTCTCAACTCCCAAGCCAAGCTCATGTAATTCAAGCAAGATGAATCGAATTTGACTCTTTTTCTCATCCACTCTGATGCTCAACATTCAACGTTGTACATTTCAGATGTGTTTTTCTACCGTCTTCTTTTCCCTTTTCCCTTTAATCTTTCTACTCATATGATAATAATTGAATTTAACCTCCGTAAAAGCAAATAATACACAACCGAGATCCGATATAAAAGATGGAGGATTGAGGATGGAAAATGGAAGGGGGAGGAAAGGGAAGAAAGAATAAACGTCTCAACTCGATACTCGATCCTCGATCCTTGATCCAACTCGTCTAAAATCTAAAATCCAAAGACTAAAGTCTAAAGGGAGAATCGAAAATTTTCAGCATGTCCCAAGACAAAAGAAAAGTCAAAGAAAGAGATCGTCTTTTCTCTCTTGTTTTATTTCTTACGCCTTTTTATTCAATTTTCTGCTCTTGGTTCTTCTTCTTTTCAAAAACTTTGACTCCTTTTCTCTTTTGTCTCTCTTTTTTCACACCTTTTTAGAATTTAGAATTTAGAAATCAAACATTTGGCCAAATTTTAAAACCAAAAATTAATCCAATCCAATAGAAAATCTATTCAATATTTAATATTCAATTCTCAATGCTCAATGTTCAATCTGTATAATAATATTAATGTACATTGTACAATGTACATGATATAATCAACATGGAAGAAAGATTAAGGAAACTAAAATTCAAATTCAGATTCAAAAACTTGCTAATCTCTTTAACACAAAATCTCCTTATCTACACTTGACAACCCTTGCGTATTTTCCTTGAATGTATTTTACACATTTCAAAGCGATTCCCTCACATTTTAACTCTCAATCAAAACATAAGACATAACAAACTAAACCAAAAACCAAAAATCCAATCAGCCACAAATCGGAAATCGGAATTTTGACATTGGGAAAAAAGTGCATCATTTTATAAAACTTGCATCTTTACACATTCTAGATTCTAGATTGTAGATTCTAGATTGTGGATTGTAGATTGGAGAGTGAACCACTTTGTCCTGTGAAACCCCGTTTCCCACACTAGAAAAAAGGAGGGAGAGATAAAAATAAGTAGAGAAGGGAAGAAAGGGAGCAGAGATCAATTCGAAACTCCCTTGGGAATTTTGGGGGCTTTGAGAACTTGGGAACTTGAGTGGAGGAAAATGCGTAATGCGTAGGTTAGTTCCTTTCTAGTTTCTAGTTTCTTGTTTGACTTACAATTCACAATTCACAATCAGTCAAAAAACTGAGGGATGATACACGCAAAATAATTCCATGTAAAATGTAAACCTAAAATAGAGAAAACCAGCGTAATCGTACTCTGTTGTCTGTATTTTTCAAGGTAAGCCCGTTTTCAGTTTTTGAAAAGCCTCAAGTCTCAAATCTAAAAAGTCTGAAAAGTCTGAAAAGTCTAATGATTCCATGTCAAATGTCGTGTGTATCCGTTATCTATTTTCTATTATCTACTCATAAAATGCATTGGATTGGATTGGATTGGACTAATATGTTTTTTGTATGTGATACACTGACTACTGACTACAGTGACACTACACAGGATACAAATAAATGTAGTATTTTCCCTCTTTCCTCTGTTCAAAATTCCCAATTGACCACACTCAAGACTCCAGACTTAACTCATCAACTTGGAGTTTGAGTTACAGTTGAGAGTTGAAAGTTGAGCATCGAGGATCGAGGATCGAGTGAAAATACTCTTTTACCCTTGCGTCTACCTCCCATACCATACAATCCACTGTACGCTGTACATTGTAAATTGTACATTGTACATATTTTGAAGACGGATGATATTTTCTTAGAGTCAACTAAAGTAGCCGAAACCGAACCACTGCTCCATTTCGCTTCTTTTTTACATTAATCTATCAATCATGGCATGTCATCCTACTTTTCTGTCTTTTCCTTCTCTTCTCTTTTATTCTCTTCTATTCTGGTCTGGTCTGGTTTGGTCTGGTCTAGTCACAAGTCACAACGGAGGGAGACTTGATGTGACTTGTGTCCTCCAATTCCCCACTGTAAATTCTATCCATTTCCCTCCAAGTGCACTTTCATGTCCAATTCTCCAATTCTCCCGGCCCATGATCTTTACTCCGCTCCAAAGTTCCAAAGTTCCAAAGCTCACAAGTTCCAAAGCTCCATTGACGACTCTTGTACAATTTACAATGTACATTGTACATACTATAAGACGTGACACAATACCAGACGATTGAACACTCGGCCTAAAATTTACCCTCTGTACTCTCAAGTCGATACTCTGAACTCTGTGGGTTCTACTATGTACGTGCATCCAGTCTCCAGTCTCAGCTGCTAAACACCTGATTCTGATACAGTACAGTGAAAAACTAGGAAAACACACAATAAAATGGAACGTGTAGTTAAAGCAGGAGAATTCAGGTCTCGGAGAGATCCGTACAGTGTACAGAAGATCAGGAGAAAATGTGTACCCATAAGAGACACAAGTTGGTTCCTCTAAATTCTACATTCTGCATTCTGCATTGTACATCTTGACGCTGTCTAATGCTCTCTTTTCTTCCCTCTACTTTCTACTTGTTTTTAGTCCGGTGACCAATTTCCAATTTCTGAGAATTTGGAATCCGGAATCCGGAATTCCGAGATTCGACATGAGCTAAGCTCTAGAATCTAGCATCTACCATGTGATTTGATGCGATGTGTGATGTACATGAATCCAAAAGTATTACAGAGAGTAAAACAAATCAATCTGAATTTTCAAACCAATCTACTCAATTTGTGGTTCCCTCTGTCGTTTAGTTAGCTGGCTATAGCTGCAAAGTGAAAGTGGGGAAGAGAAATGGGTTACGGAGAAAAGTTCGTCAATCACACCTAACGTGTGGCTCCTAATTCGTCATGTTGAAATGTTTTATGCGTACAAAGTCCAGATTCTAGATTCTAGACTCTGGATACTCTGGATTCTAGATTCTAGACATCCACACTCAGCCTACTTTCTATTTTCACTTTCATCACGTCACAACAGAACACCGTACAGCATCTTACATTTCGTCAACGACGACGAGAGGAAGTCAAATAACCGCCGTTACGTTACACAGATAAATGAGGAAACTGAATCAACTTTCCACACGTTTGACGTTACAGAGCAGTGGCTTGGCTTGGCTTGGCTTGGCTTGGCTTGGCTTGGCTTGGCTTGGCTTGGCTTGGCTTGGCTTGGCTTGGCTTGGCTTTGACTGCGAATTTGACTGAGTGGCCAAAGTTGAATGTGGAACATCAAAGATGAAATCTATTTTGATTCATGTGTCGAGTGTTGAGTATTGAGCGTTGAGCGTTAGGGAAAAATTTGCAAATGGGTGCAAACTCAAGTTTTACCGTGTACTTTTACTCCGTACTCCAGACTCCAGACTCGGAATACCAGTGACCTAAAATTTAAAACCTAAAACAACCCGTGTGAGATTCTGTTCTACATTCTACATTCTACGTGTGTCATTACGCCAATCCCAATTTCCTATACAACTACTTTTACCTCTACACTCTACACATTTTTGCCAAGAGCCAAGAAATTCTCAATTCATTCAATTCTGTGAGAAATACATTTTGCGATAGGCGCTGTATATTTACATTTACCATTTGTATAAATTGAAACACTACTGAATTTGGATTTGGATTTTTGAACATTCACAGTTCAAAGTTGACAGTTTTGTGGTTGCTGTTGCTGTCCTTGTCCCTGTTTTTAGTGAAATTTTATGAAAATTCGTACTTGTACTCCACACTCGATCATCGACGCTCGATGCTCGATGCTCCTGTGAACTTTTCATATCAATATTAATCTTGGCTCTTTTGCAAAATTGAAAGACGGGAATTCTGGAATTCTGGAATTCAGTTATGGAGAATTCAATGTTTGAATGTGATGAGGAACTGGAGCGGATGTAAATTTACAAGGCCAATCACAACTTGAAAATCCAAATTTCTTTCACACTTGCAATTCCAATGCCAATTTCTATCACTTTTACCAGTGGAATCGTCTCCTACTTCCTCCTCCTGCTCCACATTTCCGTTACCTTTACTTCCCTTGAAACTCAATTTATCTTTAAAAATGAATAGATGAGTTTTTTACATTGACGATTGACGATTGACAAATGAAAAATCAAGTATGAAGAAACTGTACAAAATGTTTGATTTTTGAAATGTCGATAGAAATAGAAGGATGAATATTGAATATTGCATAAGAATTATCTCACTTGTCTATCATCTATAGAAACTAGTTGGTAGTTAGGCTTAGGTGGAAAGTCGGAGGTCGCAAGTTATACATTGTACAAAGTACAACGTATAAAAGGTGCATGCAAAAAATTAAGGTCATTTCCCTTCTCAATTCCTTTGGACTTTGACTAGAATCAAGAATCAAGATTCCAGATTTGAGATTTGAGAGATTCATTTTGAGGTGGAAGATGACTAAAGTTTCTCATTGATTCCCTTTGCACAACTACAGACTTACGATTGTACAATATGGATCTGGATACAAAATCCATAGATCCGAAATCCTGTCTTCACAAATTCAACTCGACTTGTAATTTTTCTACTTTTGTACAAAGTCAAAGTTTCCACCGTAATTGAATCACCTGTCACCACGTCATACGTCATGTTTTGCATGCACAAAGTTTCCGAAATCTACTATTCTCTTGTAAAATGTAGATAAGCGGATCCCTAACCTTACTTTTCCCCTGACTTTCGACTTTCGACTTTCGACTTTCAACTGATACATCGTTAGGAATAATGATGAGGGTAAAAGGTAATAAAGTTCAAAATCCTCCCTTTGGGACGATTTTATATCGCCTTGAAAGCATAAATGCTTGAGGCTCCGGAAGCGAAGCTGCTGACTATTAAAATTCGGT
>JAQGBH010002100.1:0-26734 GCA_034698265.1 Sminthurinus aureus
CTTGGATTTTATTACGTGGCATTTGGCATTTAGCAGCTGAGATGAAGGTAAAGTCTTGAGTAACATCCTCTTTTTTTACAAACCAACGAGACCTCAAAACTCAAAACTCAAACGTTTTTTCGTCATCAATTCTCTATGAAATTATTGTACAAATCTTTTGGTCTACGGTTAAGCATTTTCACAATTTTTATAATTAAAATCTCCACTGATCAGTTTTGAGCATTGAGCATTGACTTTTGAGCTTAAATGTGATCTTTAATCATTTTGGTCATCTTCATTTCCGTCCGTTGCAAAATTCAGCTTGTTTTTGGTGTCTGTATTTTTGATTCTAGATTCTAGAGACAGAAATTACGGATATTTCATATTCAATATTCGTTCTCAATTCTCAAAATGCTCAATACTCAATACCGTTTATTGTTTGTACAAGTATTTTGCACATGTGAAAAACGGAACGAGAATCTCAGATCATATCAGATCAGATGCATTCTCAATTCCGAGTATGTAGAAGAGGAAGAAGAATACACACACAGAGAAAAAAGATGGGAGAGATTTTTTATAAAAAATATCATAAGACAAGATTCCGTTACGCGTTAGATGTATCATATGTATTTTCCTGTCTTGTCTTGTATTGTGTTATGTTCAACGATTTACAATTTGGAATTTACAATGCCTAATAGACATGATAGTATTTTGATAACATGTGAATTTGATCTCCGTACTCCATTCACAGTACAAAATACACAATACAAATCCTTTTTAATGTCTTTAATATTACGTGGATTTTTTATACTGCACATTTTATACTTTATATTTTATATTATACTTTTATACTGCAGACTTTAGACTATAGACTATAGAGAATCTACATAGTAAAAGAGACGAGTTTCTTTCAGGTTGGTTATTGCATCTACTATTTACTACTAAATACAAAGTATAATATTTACTATGTGCAGCACATATACATGTGTAGACCATTTTACGTCCATCAACCATCAAGAATCGAGAATCAAGAATCAAGAGGATAATATTTGAATTCTTCCTCATGTTATTATTATTTTATTATTATTATTATTGCTCTTTGTATGTATTTGCTATTTGCTAGAAGCTCGTAGCTCGTAATTCGTATATTCGCCTCCTTGTTCCTTGTTCCATCTCCCTCTTCTGTCCTGCTCTGTCCTGTTAATGCATTGTAGATAGTAGATTGTAGAATCTGCGGGTTTTTGTTGCCTGATCGCTTTTGGCAATTCATACAAAGATTCTCTCTCTCTCTCTCTCTACTAAAAGTTTTTACACGTAGACAGTATAGCGAAAACCATGCTGAGCGAGTATTATATAATGTAGAATGTATAACATGATATTGAGCATTGAACATTGAAGAGGGCCGGAATACATTAGACGTACATAATTATTGTTATTCACTCCATTCTCCATTCTTCATGGAATTGAATACATGTTCAGTGTTCAACCCCACAAAATCACAAAATCACCTGACAGGCTGTAGCATAGAGGAAAAGAGATGCAGAATACAGAATACAGAATACAGACTACGTGGACATTACATATCGTATATTATCAAAGGTATCAAAAGTACATGTGTAAAAGAGTGGAGAGTGGAGAGTGGACATTGGGCAAAGAGAAAAGTCAAAGTCGTCTTGGATTTTGGATTGGATTCAGAATTCAGAGTAAGTAAAGGAATAATGAAGAAAAACCACTTTTGAACTCGAGTCTTGATTCTTGAGTCTTGATTCTTTAGACTTGAGACTTGAGTTTTGAGTCAATCTTATACCAGTTTTTTTTCTTCCACCTAAAACTTCCACATAATTTACCTACGACTTATGTACTGTGTACAATAACAGAATACAAAGTAACCTTTAAATCCGCGTTCAATCTTCAATGCTCAATTGCATTAAACTTACAGTTAAAACATGAAGAAAAGTCTCAAAACTCAATCTCATGCAAAAACCAAAAATCTACAGTCAAAAGTCTAGAGAAAAAAATCATAATAACAGAGAAGACTTCGTACTTTGTATACTTCTGTTTCTACTTCTATTTGTACTTAATTATTACTGTACTTATACAGCAGCTCATCTTCTTCTTCTTTGTATGCGATACTTTGATGCAAATTACATAATAATGATGATAATAATATTTTTATGTGAGATCTCTCAGATATTCAATTAAATTCAAAACAAGTACTACGAGATTACTCTCCCTTTGCTCTCAACTCCCATGAACATTGTACATGCATATGTATTTTCCTCTATACTCAAGACTCTAGACGCAGGAAAATGATCTTTGAGGTAGCCATATTAATTCAATATTCGATATCAAGTATAAAGTACAAAATACATAACACATAAAAGGAATAATTTTTGAGTTGAAAGATCAAGATGGAGAAAATATGAATATTTAATACATTAATAAAACTATATAAAAAAATTTCTTGATTTGAAATGCTATTCGAGGTTGGAGATTCGAGTTGATGTTGACTCTTACCTTTTGGCATGCCACAAGGTGGTTTGGTGCGGATTTTGTCCAAAAAGTCTAAATCATATTTTCTTGCTGGAGGAAATGTTAAGCCGACATGACCCCAAGTTGAGCCCGTGAGACACACGAGGATTCCAAAGAGGACACTCATTGACAAGAATGTTAGAGATAGAGAATGTGAATGGTGCGAAGAGAAGAATGAAGACATTTTCACTCGTACACTATTTATATTATTATCATTAGTTTTATTATTATTATTATTACACTTATTATTTCTTATACTACTGATATTTCTTTTATTTGACAACTCTGATGAATCACTAAAAATCCTTCGAGTGCCGTCGTCACCGTCACTTCCACTTCCTCTCGCCATTTCTCTCTCTCTCTGCGAGTAAACTTGCTCTTCAAAGTCACACAATTATGTAATTTACTTGTGTTGTGTAAAGAATACAAAAGCTTGTTATTGCACAGACATTAAAACTCCAAACTCCAAGCTCAAAACTCCAAACTCCAAACCAAACAAAAATTGAATCACAGTTCCACGTTCCACACCATTAGTTTGAATCTGGAATTCCCTTTCCTTTTCTGTTTTCTATCGATTATATTTTGCAAATAATCCTGCCGTGTTGAAAATATTATTATTATTATTATTTATTCTATCACACAATTCTATTGCACATTATTTTTTCTTGTTTATTCAACTTGACAGTCATTTCTTTTTCTGTGGTATTTGGTATTCTAATCCATTTGTCATTTGTGGATGAGAATTGAGAATGAGAATGAGGAAAGGTGCTTATTATTATTTTAGATTATAGTATTTTGTATTTTGCATATGACCAATCTCAATCCTGATTCTTGATTTAGCATGTAGTTATTTTTTCTTGTTGTTTTTTTGTATCATCCGTTGAGTAAAAAATTGTGTGAGGGAGACAGAGTTGTGCACACACAAAAAATTGGACAAGTGTATAACAATTTTCACAGATCAGAGCCCAAGGTTAATTATTATGACTCAAATTATTAGCCATGCACGTCTTGGCCAGGGACACGAATACAGACACCAAGTTATACAGACAAAATAGACAAAGACAAGGATAAGCCCAAGTCGACGAATAGGGAATACTAAACCAAACTCAACCAGGTACACGAATACGATGCACGATTGTCACTTTGTATTTTATTGCACAGGTATCAAATATCAAACATCAAACATCAAATATCAAACACTATACAAATAGCAAACTGCGAACTGCAAACAGACTGAGACACTGATCTTCACCTTCTACTTCTTTTTTCTTCTTTGTATTACGTCAAACCTTTTGTTTCCCCTGTCGCTTTTCTGATTCAGATTCAGTTTCAGTTTTCACTGTCATCATTTGAAGCTTGAAATTTGCATAGGGTTTTTATTTATTCACGGAAAATATTGAATTATTTTAGGTACACTCGTAAGTCGTAAAACTTAAAACTGGAAAATTTCTTCTTCTTCTTCTTCTTGTTCTTTCCAAAAGCGGTGCATATTACTTCAGTAATCTTGACTCGGTACTTGTTACTTGTTACTTGTTGCTAGAAAAGGAAAAAGATGAAAAAATTAGCATAGTAAAATTAAAAGGTAAAGCACATGCATAAAATTAAAATAGCACTTAATTATTGGGATTGTTTCAGTCCAAAGTCCATGATAAATTAAAATGTCATAAAAAATAAAAGGTATACTCAAAACACAGAATTGAAAATAGAGAACGTGCAAATAGTAAATAACATGTGTATTGTGTATTGTGCATGTATGTATTTATGTGTATTTTATATTTTATATGAATTTGTAGCAGTTGAATGTTGACTGTTGAATCTCATTCGCATGTTTCTATTTTGTGTGAGTAAGCAGAGAAAAAAAACGAGTATGCAGTTGGAATATTCAGTTTTACTTCCGTGTACCACTCGAAACTCCAACTCGACTTCCACTTGCTTTTGGCTTTTTGTGCAATATAAAAGTGCAATGTAAAAAGAAATGATGGTACAAAATAGCTAATATAATGTGTCATAGTCTGTTGTCTGTTGTATAATGTTCAATGTACCTTAATGTTTGTTATGTCACCCTATTACACTTTACGCTTTACACATGGTGGAAATACACTTTTAAATGCATGTAAAAAGTAAAGAGTAAAGAGGTAGTGTAAATTGTAACCTACAAAATATAGTTATGTTATTTATGATACACAAGTACTGTGTTATTATGTCATGTTTTTGTGTTTATTCCAATAGAAAATAGAAAATGGAATAGAACTGATTTTGCTAATTCTTTTTACTTTGAAAAATGTATCAAGAGAATTCAAAATTCAAATAAAAAATCCAGATCGTGGATTTGAAATTTGAAATGGAATGGTTTTAGGCTTTTGGTTTTCGGTGTAAAAAAAACTCACTGAAAAATGGAGAATTCTGTCGGTTCACAGCGGGTTTTATTCCATTTGTATCCACGTTCGTACACACACTAGAAACTAGACACTAGATATCAGACAGTTGTCGGTTTTCGGTTTTCGGTGCACGCAAGAAAGCAATAAAAAAAGTTTCTTTTTCCACAACCCAAAATCTAGTCCACGAGATTCTCAGAGTCAGGTGTCACTTGTCCAGCGTTGTACAAAAGGCAAGTGGATTATTCACTCAATTCAAGTCACTGATTTTATATTCAAATAATTTCCGAACTCGGGAATTCGGAATTCCAATTTGGAAGTTGGAATGTGTCAACTGATTATTCCCGCTTCACTTGCTCAACTGCACTAATGACTAAAGCCGACCGAGGACTGAGATATTATTATTTATTATGTTTGATATTTACGCATTCACAATTCACAATCAATTATTATGAGTTGAATTGGCAATTACAAAGAGAAACGACGATTATGATAATTCTAAGGCTCGTTAGTCATACTGCCGAATGCCAACATCAATATCAATACCACAATAACAACAACAAGTATTAGTATTATATAATTATTATTATTGTTATGACTCCTTTGTCTTTTTGTCTCTGTTCTGTAGTTTGTACTCTTTACTCTTTATAAATTTTGTCACTTGTTGTAACACATGATGTGCCTTTGAATTTGATTTTTAACTGTACACCAAACACCACAGTCTACAATGCACTGAATTCAAACACCGAATAAAAATACTCAGTTTGTTAGCACAGATTGGATGATGTCGTTGATTTAATGCTTATTTAGTGTGTAAAATGTAGTAGAATGTTTTTTTAGGAATTTATCGACTAAAATTTAAATGGGATTTTGTCCAGCTGCGTGGGAACGAGAATGATAAAAGACTGTACATAAAAAGAGTCTAGTCCATGTTCTATGTATTTCTATGTATGGTGATGGAGATGGAGATGACTTTGTGGACGGCTTTTGATGTTGTTCGATGTAAGAACAGGGGACGATTGAACCAAGAATTTGAAGTTGAAGTGCCTCTGGCAAAAGGAGCAAAAGGAGCCTACCTCATTCTTTCTTTCTTCTTCCACTCATTCTCATTCTCATTCGTATTCTTTAGTCTATATTATGTACACTTTTTACACATCTACTACCTGTAACATATTACACGATATCTATACAAATTTACCTGCTCCTATATCTCCTACATGCTATACACACACACACACACAAATACAAACACAGAGAATATAAAATACAGAATATAGACGCAGCACATTCCGTGTTAATCTGTGTGTGTTATGTTATGCTTATAACATTTTTTCCATATACATTTTACATGCTACAGTCTAGAGTCTACAGTCTACAGTCACACTATGTGTGAGCCTAAATTCTAAATGAAGGAGCGTGTATATATGCGTTTGGGCCAGGATCAGTAAACTAGTTGTGTACTCTGAACGTATCAAGCATATAATATAAAATAATATAGGAAAATATTATAGAATATAAAGTGGTCAAAATACAAAATAAATGCAGCCAACGCTGACAACAGTCAACTCTACGAGTGAAAGTGAAACTTTGAAGAAAAAATTGCCATCGCTTCTCTTCTTCTTCCTTCCACCTTCCACATGCACCTACATTTTGTTTTATTTCATATTGTATTTTGTATTTTGTATTATGAGCATTGAGTATGAATATGAAATATGAATATGCGTCTAACTTGTACCTGTACAAAAAAGCTGTATATTATAAATTATAACACTACATGTTACATGTTAAGTAACTTAATAAACTCGTACTATTTTCACATAATATTTAAAATACTTGCTAAGTGTGTGTATACTCTTGATTCTTGATACTTGATACTTGTCGTCATCAATTTGTAGATGTAGAGATGTATTACATATGTGTGCATAATGTATATTTTATTTCGTATATATATTCCTTCATCCGCACCTGCAACACACCTTTTCTAGGCTTCTCTAGACTCAAGATACAATGAAAAAGAAAAAGATAGAGATGAACATAGAACATGGGACAAAAACTCAAATCTCAAAAGGAACAACAATTTATCTCTATAAATGAATGAATATGTAAAAAACATAGACTGTTACATCAATCTATCAACCAGCAAAAGTCTCAAGTATAAAGTGTACAGTGTACATGTTCTATCAAAATCTAAATGGCCATATCTATCAAAATGTATATGTATATTCTCCTTCTGGTTTCTGGTTTCCTCTCTTTGTATTCTCCATCTTCCATCTTCCGTCCATAATATAATATTGTGTGCATAATGTATAATATAATATAAAGAAATGATTCCAAAGAAGAAAATATAGCCCCTCAAGCTAATGTCCAATTATTTCTATTCAAATTTTTTCAAAAAAATTTCCTTTTAAGAAACATCCGCGATCCTTTTCCTTCCCTATACAAATAACAAATATATAGTAAAAAGAGTCATACCTTTTTTCACACCACATGCATGTATCATGTATGCCCATTCTCATATTATAATACCATTCGCTATTCGCTATGATATAAATAATCACAAATGAAGTAAAAACATAATGCTAATTGCAGTTCTTGTGTTATGCATGCACAAGAAAATTGTTATATACATGAGTGAAATACATAATATGACGTGATGCGTGTTTATGAGATTACGACTTGATCTCTTCTTCTTTTTATGTCTTTCTTCCTCTTTTCCACTTTCCCGTCGTTGAAATTGTGACAATTCATGAACGTGTTGTAGGTTGTGTGTCTAGTGTCTAGTTTGGTTATACTGTGTAAAGTGTAAGCTGTTGTGAATGGGCAGAGAGATTTTTTTCCCCATTTGTACACTATAGAGACTAGACAATCAAAATTATTATTATTGCATTATTGTGTAAGCACAACTTGATAATTTGATAATTTTGTCGTCTGAGGACTTGAGACTTGAGGGAAATCGAGGAACACATTACGCATTACGGCTGTGTTATGCATTAAAGGTATAATGTAAGGCATAATACTGTGGTCATGATTTTTTACTCAACATTTTTACACCAGCCGTTGATTTGAAATTTCAACATGCTTCATTGTCATTTTGCAAATTGATTTTTCATTGATTCTCCTTTTGCATGAATGTGAATCATGAATCATGAATCACTTCCAGTCAGATAAATCATTGACCTGCCATGAAATTATGCTGAAGTAAAAAGTTATGACAATGATTGCAAATACAAAAAATACAAAAAAAAATCTTCCTTAAAATGACTGATTGTGAAGCATTTTCAGTGGATAAGTCTACAGTCTTCACAACTGTTGAAATAGAAAACGTTAGACATCTTTTCAGTTAACGTGAATTCTAATACACTCTGTACTTGCAGAAGCCAACAGCATGGAAATTAAAAACTTAAGAATTGAAAATGTTCATTGATCTGAATTCAGATCCTCAAATGTTTTCTGAATTTTAAAGAATTATTGGTTTTCAAACCACAGAGAACAGGGAATTGTACAATTAAAAGCTGAAGTTGACTCATGACACATTATGTATTGTTTACAAGTTACAAGTAAACTACAATTTGAACATATTTCCGTATCAGGTAAAAATAAAACAGGTACTTAAAGGTAAGTAGAAACTAAAACTACAATAAAAATGTCCAATTATGCTGTTTTCTTTAGCATTTTCCTTTAACTTTATTCCAGTATAATACATGTATAATACAGGATAAAAAGGAGAATTAAGCAACATGTAAGAAACGAATGCTAAATACTATAGTGTAAGTAGTTGTTGGAATACTCAGGTTTTATTTAAATAAAATATAAATGGAGAAATTAACGAGCGTTATTGCACTATAGGAATTGCCTGCATGTATTATGCATCACACATGAAGGTCAGTTCTTCTACGTCATCTAATACAAAACCATTTCAATTAAAATTTCTTCCCGTAAGTATGTACCAATGTACATGCTGATTTGTACTATGTACTCATACATGTTCTGTGTTCTAGTGATTTCTACAATAGACTATCGTGATGTGTACAAACCAGGTAGAGGTGTACAAACAAAACGTTTTCAAGGCAGCCATTCCATAATTTTTAAACATTTTCCGATAAAATCCTACTAATTTTCATTATTTGATCTGTTTATGAATTTTAAAAAGTAATCGAATTTCTCGCACACATTTAACATTTAAAAATTTGGAGAAAAATCCATTTTTTTCAAATTTTTTAAAATTATTTGTTGCCGAACGTTTGAGTGGAATTTCACCCGAGCACCCTCTTGCAAACAAAGTATACGCGTAATATGTACGTCATGTAAATAAATACACGTATTCATTCAGTATCAAAGAATACAGCAAAGAGTGATTTTTGTTCCATCAAAAATCAAAAATAATAAATTGTACAGTGTGTAATTAATTAAAATATCAGTGTTTGGCAATTAAAAAAGATAATCTTCATTGAAAAAGTCAGTTCAAATAAGAAAAGTAAGGTAAGACTACGAGTTATTTTCATTTGTACACAAATTAAATACAAAACAAAACAATCATTTTGTTGAAATATGCTGGAAATTGGAAATTAGGCTGTTTATTATTTATTATAATTTATAATTATTGCACAGTATTTACGATATTGTCTACATTAACAATTGTAATTAGGTATATTTTTCATAAAAAGGTGTCTTAGAAAACTGTATTCTTTTATAACTTTGTCTTTTTGATAAATCTATTTTGATTTCTGATGCGTATTAAAAATTTAAATAGAGCAATTGGAGTCTTTGTAAAATATTTTTTCATGTAAAACCTTCAAATTATGAAAATAGTTTGTAAAATGTCAAGTGCAAAAGAGAGATTGAGAAATTTTAATAATATTTAGTATTTTTAAAATGGAAGCCAATTTATGTATATGTAATGATATCTCCATTTAATTGTTCATGTACTTATGTATTATACACGTATTAAACTAAATTATATATAATATATATAGTATACCGTTTTGTATTTTGTACACATAAAAGCTTAATGATAAAACTAGATTACGTATTACTTAAGTATTGTGTATTGTTCAAATTCGTTTGTGTATTATGTATTATGTATGTATTTGTAAGTAGATAAGTTAAATAATCTCAAGTACAGCATCATCCTATAACTTGATAAAATAATAATAATATGCATTAGTCATAATAATGTTGCAGACATGTTATAAATACTTTTCTTGTTTTTGGAATTTGTAAAAATTAAATCCTGTTATTAATTGTACCTTGTTTATTTTGTTCTATTTCAGTATTTTGGTGTGTGAAGAACAAGGAGGATAATATTATTAACATCTGTGACGAGTTGAAAATTTAAATATCATCATGGAAGTGCTTAATCAGTTTCAGAATTTAATGAATAATAGATTAGAACCGCGTATGCAGAGTAAGACATTTTGTTTTTGTTGTTTTTTAAATTCTTAACGTATTTTAATTTGTTTAAAAACTATAATGTTATTTCTTAAATACCTGATATTAATATTTAAATGTTCATTTATAATTTAGAGGGATATATTATTAACTAATTAATGTAATGATTGTTGTATTTTATAGGTCATCTTCGTAATGTATACGCTAGTATTGCTTCTGCAACCATCGTTGCTGCTTTGGGAGCTGCAGTTCATGTCAATGGAATTTTTGAAGGTGGAATTTTGAGTGGATTGGGAAGTTTAGGATTGATGTTAACCCTTGCATTTAGTAGAAATTCAGAGGGTAAAGATAATGGGAAAAGATTTGCCTACTTGAATGGACTTGCTTTTTGTACCGGAATGTCCACTGGACCTTTGATTGAACATGTTTGGGATCTTGAGCCAACAATTGTCATCAGTGCACTCCTTTACACATGTGTCATCTTCACCTGTTTCAGTCTGTGTGCTCTATTTGGTAAGCAAAACTTGGTCATTTTGTTTGTATGAGGACTGCTATAATAATATGTTATAATATGCTTGAATTTTTGTTTTAACATTATGTATGAAAACTATTTTTATATATTGTTGTATATTTTTGTTTTCAGCACGAGAAGGCAAATATCTTGCTCTTGGCGGCCCAATCATGTCCATCATGTCAACAATGCTGCTCAGCTCTATTTTGAATATTTTCATCCGTTCTTACACAATCGCCTACGTAAGTTTTTTTTTTTAAAAAACGTATAAAAACCTGACTATGGAGATATTTAGTGTATTATTAATTATTATGTGATAGCGTTTTTTTACTTATTTGACTTGTTGTTTTCTATTCATACTTACATTATACGCTATAATAATTATTATTTTGTCCTTTTTGTTGCTAATATTATAGATTCATTTGCTGATGGGCTTAGGACTGATGTCAGCATTCATTCTTTATGATACTCATCTCATTATGGAAAAAGTTCGATTGGGTGATCGTGATTACATTTGGCATGCACTCACTCTCTTCATTGACCTTGCTTCCCTCTTCAAGCATATCTTAGTTCTATTGGCAGACAAAGAACAGTCAAACCGAAACAAAAAGAAATCTTCCAATAACCGTTAAACGTTTGGTTGATACTATCGACACACACTTCGGACTGGATACTTTTATTTTTTGTGGTAAAAAAAACTCCAAAGGAAATTCCAATTTGGTTTACTTTTCATTCTACAATATCAATAATCATCACTGAATATTAATTCACCTTTTTTTCTTTTGGTTGGATCCTAAATCTGCATTTCTAAAAAAAAAATGATCAACAACTACTACTACTACATTATTAATAAAAACTAATAATTTCTACTGAGCTACAATCTGCATTGTATCTACATTCTATATTATTACATACATAATAATTATATTATATTCTGTATATATATTATATTCTAAGTCCAGTAATGTATATAGTCTGTAAATATTCCCATGAACAGCCAAACAAAAAATTCTTTTTGTTAGTAAATGAAACATGTTTAACTGACTAATTACAATAATATTTGTTTTCTTTACATTGTTTTTATTCTCAAGTCGTTTTTACTTATAGGTATGCTATATTTACAACGAGGAGAATGATGATGAATAATTACTAACAAAAAGTTTTTCATTGTAAATAAGCGGAATTCTTTCCATCTATATTTTAACTGCTCATTTAAATATCTGTAATCTGTAAGGATTCATAATATAAAAAAAAACAATTCGAAAGTCTCTTTCCTTATTTTCTTACATTAAATATGTTGAACAAAAGTAATTATATTCACAAATGAAGTAGGGAAAGTTGTACACACCAAACATTTTACAGTGTATTGTGAGGTTTATAGAAACTGTAAAAATTTAAAGCATGGTTCAGTTTTATGAAATGAAATGAAGTATATTTTATAGTATTGCATTCATTTAAAAAAAAAATAACTACATAAATATGAAAATCAAAGTCATTGTTATATTAATAAATAATAATATTTAGAAAATAGAAAAATGCATATGTATATAATATATATTCGTTATTTTAATATAATATATTCTCATGTAAAAACGTTATTGTTGTTGTGTCTAGTATAAGAAACATCACATTTTATGAAAGAGACTTTCTTGAACCCAAAGACTTTGGGCCAAAGTCATCAGGATAACGAAAAGTTTCAATACATGGACATCTTTTTTAAGTCCATTTATGTGATTTTGTCATTTTATTTTCTTTTGGAATGATAAAATATGTATACACATATAATATATATTTAGATGACATTTACTCTAAAAAGTACGTACTGTAATAATAATATATCGGAAAAAGAATAGGAATACTATTGATTACTGATTACTTACACAGTGAATAGTATACTATATTATATTATTGCTATACGACCATAAAATGTGTAATACATGAAATATATTCAACAATAAGTAATTATTATACACTTTATAGTGTACAATATTTATTTTATAAAAACTGGTGTATTTTTGCATAAAAGTCCTGGAAAAACTACCTACGAACTGATTCTTACAAAATATTTATATTATGTATTTTATGATTTCAAACAAGTATTGTATTTTGTAGGTAGAATTCTAATTTCAACCATTTGTTTGAATTCATATGTAAACTCGTAAATTCACGTTGAAGTAGCAAAATGTTGTAGATTGATTTATACCCAATTTATTGTGTTTTGTACTTTGTTTTTCTCACGTTTCACAGTCATTATATGTTCATGTTTTATGTTAAATGTATTATGTATGAAGAATTATATGAAAATAAGATGAAAACACAGTTTGTTTTAACCCCTTTTTGCCCCAATAATTTTAAATCTTGGATTGTAGAAAAGTACGATATGTATGTAAAAATAACTATAATTAATAATTAGGAATCAAACATTTCCGAAGTTTTAGTCGGTTATATATATTTTATGCTGTCTATGACTAAGAAATAGACAAGTCATATATTGTAAATTACATTTTGTAATAAAATGATGTGTTATATTACTACGACAAAACTATTTAATTAAAACCGTACTACAATTTCTATCCTATTCCATTCAAGTATTGTAAAATTAAAAATTGTTTTCGTTTGTATAAAATCACACATCTCAAAATGGTTTAAAATATTTTGATTCTCTGAATAAAACCCGTTTTTCAACCTGTATTTTCTATTTATGTATATGTAAATCATGCGTCATTATTTCTACATCATGTATCATATGCAATTAAGTACATATATATTTACAAATTAAATAAACCGAAAACAAAACGTAAGTACGTAGGTGTACGGTGCATATATTTTTTCGTAGCATTAACCAGATACCAGATAAAGGAGTTTTGCATATATATATCATATATTATTATGTACTTACTTTTGTAACGCATAAAATGAGATTTCGAATGACTTTTCAAAAAAGCAACATATACTGTTCATGAACCACTATGAGAAATATTTACCTTAATGCAGAAAAATTAAAATAAATTATGTCAATGGTAAAACAATGCACGCAAAGTTGTCCATTATACCTAATCAAATCTTAAATTTAATTTAATTTAATGACAAATAAAATTAAGGCTACCCATAACAAAAACATTGTCAACTATTTGGACTATACGATTTTTATTTTCATCAAAAAATATTTGTACACGCGTAATTAAGATTACTTATAGATTACAGAACATGTAACATAGATAAGCATTACAGATATTTTAACAATGTACCCGGTATAGCATCCGCAATAACAAAATTAATAAAATACAATAAGTTAACCCGAACTCGTGCATGTGTCAATTTACAGTAAATGTGTACGACACTCACAAAACGGAGCAAGTGCAGAATATACCTTTTAAGTATAAGCCTTGATCCAGATCCACACAAGTTATACGCACTCACGAATGAGACATGATTTGTTGAATGTAATAAATGTAATTATCGGTACATTCCATGTGGAAACCAACATTCTGTGACCTCAGTTCTGCAAATTGAATGTGAAATACAAACGCAAAAAATTTACCCTTTTTCGACTATAATAAACAATCGAAATTTATTAAACCTCTCTCGTCATAACCTGCTTTATCTGAAAATCGGGAGGGTAAACGCTTGTTTTTAAGATTTTGGTTTATAATTTTTCGGTTTCTCTGATAAACACTGGACCATTGATGGAATTCGGACTGAATATTAAAAATTTCAAATTTTCGTGAGAGACCACGAACTTGTTAGCGCGGGCAGGATTTGAAATGAAGTAAAAACGGCATAATAAACTCATGTCGAATCCCGACAACAACCCACGTAATACCGAACCCCCAACTGAAATATCACTGCTTGACGCCCACGAGAGTGGACATAGCACACTTGTTGTACAACAGACCCCAGCTGAAATTCAACACAGAGCGAGAGTCTCCGAGTCCTTCGTAACCCCGAGCACTCATAACAGAGCATTTTCCTCCGAGAACCCTACTTGGACTGAAATCTATCACCACGCGACTACATTAGACTCCACCCCCGAAAGACACCTGAGGTAGGAAATCAAAATTTAAAAAAAAAATTGTATGAACAAAAATCTCTCCTCTCTTTTGTTGTTTTTGTGTCTTTATAGACATTTGAAACTTTTCTGGCTCAACGCGGTTTGTAAAATGTGAATGTAGGATTTGCATCAATATTTTTAGTGATTAGAGATCAACTGTTCTATTTTAATGAATTTCCACATGAAAACGAACTAAAGGAAAAGTTTCGCCAATTATGGGCAAGTCATTATACATGTTATATCTGAAATAGTATTTTGTAAATAAACCACGTTTACAGTAAACTATAAGTAACCAAATTATTTCATATGATCTACAGGCACAATCAAAAATGGGTAGTTTAGCAAATGCGTCGCTAGTAGTCGAATTAAACTGTATAGCTGTCCGGGAGATGTTAAAGGTACAATGTCAAAAGTATTTAAATGTATTATATATGATACCTTTACTACAACAAATGCACATGTACATGTTTTGTATGCTTTCTGTACAGAAATAGCACCAAAGCAACTAACCATTCATCAAGAAATCTCAATTGCTTTCTGTGGAATTCTCTGATAAACACTGGACTGATGGTGGAATATCGACAAAATACTGGCGACTATACGGATTTTCTAGATGTTTTACTAAAAGCCTACAAGATAAAACTTTGCAGTACTTAAGGAGCTTCTAGAAACCGTGAAATCGGCACTTTTTGAGGAATATGGACACATACATCCAGGAACACGACATTAACTGACCGTCTTGGGACAGCGAAATTTGGAATTTGAACTGTTTAATGTAAAAATTATACAACTTGTCTGTGAATACAGAGACATAGTAACAATAAATGAAAGCCATATTCGTAGTTACTTCTCTGAATACAAAGGGGAGCCGTGGCATTATTCTAAGATCGAGTTAGAATTAGAAAATACAGCATCAAAAACACGTGTTTTTAACCGCCTACGTGAGTGGAATTATTGCTACGAAGAGCTAAACGAAAACGTATCTATACCCTTACTGAACTATATCAGCAGGCAAACTACGTCACTAAATTATTGACATTGAAGATTCTGAATTAATCTCCCAATGCATCAGCAATCAGCAATTGCCCTCTGTGAATGTGCTTATTTATTAAATTTACGTTGACCATTTATTTTACCACGAAATCCTTTTTTTGGTGGATTTCCTACCATCTTTTGCCGATTGGCGCATGTGTAATTCGTGAGTGCATATAAACATGCGTGGATATGAATCAAGACATTATTCAAAAAAGCTACTCTGCACCAACTCCCTTTTGCCAGAGCCATTTGCATTTTCTTTAAACCTATTGACAAATGCACACGTCGATACAAAAAAAAAGAAAGAAAATGAACACATGCGGCTCAGACTTACAACTCTTACTATATACTATATGTACTATTACTAACTATGAATTTAAGGCAAAAACGGAATGTTTTAATGTAGTTAGCTGTCCCGTGGAATTTGCTTTGTCTCGTACCTGGCCCATGTATTTTGTCCAAAGTCTTTTTCTGAGCAAATGGTTACACAGTCTTATTCTATACAAAAAAAGTTAAATATTCTTTTCTTAATACTTATTTATTACTTACTTACTTTACTTCATTACTTATAATATATTGAATGCATAGTTTGCATTCATAAGTTGTCGCAAATAATGTAATTTGCTCATGTTAAAAAGTGTTACAAAATACAAAATATTAATTACAATTACCTCGTATATAAATCGACGGACTTCACTATGATGGTATGTATACTGAGTGTTTTCTAGCTTCTGTAAACTTCATAGGTTTGTCCCACGTGAGTGGTGGTTTCCCCGTCAGAAGCTCGATGTTCTCTCCTTTTCGGATTTTTGACAGTCTTTTCATGACCTTTTTTCATATTCCCAACACTGCCTGTTTGTTCAAATTTTCCAATTAGCTTGCACACATATTGTTTTGATGGTGACTGTACATTAGGATAAGATTGAGACCAGAGACACTCCAGAGTTTTATGAACTTTAGAATTGGATTTCTTTTCAAGATAGTAATTTTTGACAATCCAAATCCGTTGTTCCAGAGTATACTTCATCTTTCCACCATTCTGAATTTCCTAATTAAAAATTTATACAATAATTCTAGTAATTAGTAATGTAATAGTACACTTTGTGTAACATTAATTTTCAAAAACAACTCAAAATCCAAAACTATCGCCATATTTTTTCGTATGTACATAAAGTATGAGTGTCTTACTTCTCTCTAATTGTTGATTATTCCTCTGTATTGTTGTATTGTTGATTTTGACTTGGTGGTGTGGAACTTGGAACTGCTATTCAACAATAAACACATTATGTGCTTCCAATCCAAGGTATGACTATTACGTATGATTTTAAATCCACAACCATTTCACTTAATTCAGAACTCAGAACAATAAAAACTCTGGCTTCATCTCCAACCGAAATCCGAAGCTCAAACTTTAGCGTCCTAGAAATGTACACGCCGCGCCAAATGCCAAATCACGTGATATTTTAAACTTTTTTACATGGCTCATGGCTCATGGAACGCGAACTAACGACTACAATCAATAAAGTTTCTTATGCATACAATTCTTACTTTCTTAGTTGTATACCTAAGAGTTTTCGTTTCTCACTCTCTTTGCCATGTACTTTAGTATGCGTTTGGCCTTTGGCTGCTGAAAAAGGACCAATCAGAAAGCCTTTGAATAGCTTTTGTTTATTTATAAATGTGGAATGTGGATTAGGTTGAAGGTTGGTTAGGTCAAATGTCCGGCTTTCACCGTCCCTTCGTACAAAAATGCATACTGTGTATATTGTATACCGAAGCCCCTTACCTTGGAAGTCTTGATATTTTATGTATCATGTGCATTGTTCATTTTATTTTATATTTTATTGTGTATTCTATTAAAAAAATAGAATACAACATCGTAATAAATACGATGTTGATTTTGGAAGTAATTGGAGAAGATGTTGATTTCATAAGTCTTATCAGAATATAATATGTCATTGCACTGGTTTTTCATAACGGAAATGCATTTAATGTGTTGATAGTCAATAGTCAATGTTAATTCACCTTACGATTTAAGATAGTGGAATTTAGCGTTTATTCATTATTTATTATTTTCATAAACGGGAATTAGCAGAGTTGAGAGACATTTTATCAAACTATGAAATTATTCAAACTTGAGCAATATTTCTCGTACTGTTTGTCATTTGTGGGTTATGGATTATGAAAAGCGGTCATTTGGAATGGCTTCTTGACAATATGCTGGTATTAAAATGGACATGAGTCCTTCCTTGACTTCAGTGACAATTAGTGAGTTTGCATACGGTCCACGAAACCAAATGGCTCTTGTTCTGTCATCCTCCATTTTTCCATACACTTCCAGTCTCGTTTTTGTCCTGATGACATGAATTCCATCCAGTTCCTTGACGCAAATTGTGACACGAGCGGGCATATTTCGGACTCGAATAGACTCAATTGGTATCCTTTCCTCTGGGTTTTCAGGTCCATTTATACAATAACCGTTTAGCCAGACGCATCTAATTAAGTGAGAAAATATTATGTGCATAATATTCAAAACTAGCATGCATTTTTTACGTAAAACATGAGTGGAATAAGGAAAAACGAATTACCCTGCCATTTTATTCATGAGTTTGTGCAACTGAGAAAGGAATATTTTTCTGGAGCAGTACGGAAGATAATCTTCAGTCCCATCAATTTTAGACATGAGACTGTCAAAATTTCCCTCTTTATAAAAATAACATTTTCCTGTGGTCTGTGAAAATCCATAGGCGTAATTTACGGTTACATCGTAGTCCACATCCTCGTACTGGGCAACCAAAAGCGAGCTCAAAACTGTCGAATTTCTGTTCAAAGGCAAATCAAAAATAAATTCACATGGTTTTGTTATAGTTTTTCTGCAATACATCATTACAATTACTACTTTTTGATATTTTTCATTCGAGAATTGAGAATTGGGAATCAAGACGTAGCAAGTTCAGTTTCTAATGTTTTCAATTTCCAACAGGTGAGTGTGTAATCGTGATGTGTTTGTTATGAATACTATGCAAAAATGCATCCAACAAAACACGTTCCAATAAAAAATAAAATAGGAGCTCTTGGCCTTGCTCTTGCTACATCTTCGATTTCCATGTTCAATGTTTTAAAGTCCCAACTTTTCCAATTCACCCGCAGTGTCCAGATTTTTGAAGACAGTTTTCAATTCTATAACCATTGGCTGTTTTTCAGGAAGGTGACTAAACAGTAAACACAGGGCAAAGTTCAAAGTTCAAATGGTATGCCAAATAGAATGCGGAAAAAGGAACGTCTAACATGTAAAATGACCGTGTGTATAAATACATTTGTCGTATGTCCTATATAAGACAGAAGACAGAGTGAGAGATAGACTTACCCGTACATGATGATGGGTTTCTGTGGAATACTCTTGTCTTTAACTAGACGTTGCTTCTTTCGTCTGTCTGCTAGTAGAACTGGATATACCAGTAACTTATCGAATGGTGAATCACCTTTGACCTCTTCCTTTGACATTTTTAACCCTGCAACTTTTTTACGAACCATCGGATGAAGAATATCATCCTGGTACGGAGCTGGAAATGCGGATATTGCAACGCCCATGGTCACTTTAACTTTTACACAAGAATCCTTAGGATGTGAAATGTGAGTCCAGTGTCAAAAAGCATTAACGTTTTTGTGCATAAAATTGGTCTGACCGGTCTGACGTCTCATGCGTTTAAGATTCACTTTAAAATCTTTCGGTCATTTCCATGTCAACACTATTCTTCATGTAATGTGTCATGTATTTTCCTTCAAACTTCAAACTCCAAACGTTTTTTCTTGTCGTTCGTGAATGTGAAATGTGAAACTCCTTTCAGTCTGAACTCCGACGTCTGAATGAATAATACGTATAATCTGCGACATTTCATATGCTGCATACTGCACACCATACAAAATACGAGAATACAAATCACAACAATGGTCAGTTAAAATCCTGTTGACACAATAAATTGTAATGATTGCATGAAAGAGGCTTTTGTGTATTTAATATGCATGTTGCTCATTACTAATTACTAGTTATTACTAATTGCCTATTGTACTGCTGTATTTTCGATCCTTGTAGCGGAAAATGAACGGCCCGATAAAAACAAAAGCATGAAATGGGTTTAACAATAAATTATATTGCTCTGTATTGAATATTGAATGGCAATTGCAATTTTCTGCAAACTGGATCATGTAATTTAAATTCATCATGTTGTTTCAGTTAGGAAATTTTACTGCGTGTTCTTAGAATGAAAACATATTTCGGCCTCATTTTGGTAACTACAGTTCTGCTTCTTGTTCCATTTTTGGATTTTGCATCCGGCAAACATAGAAAAAAAACAAATGCTCACATAAAAGGAACAAAGTTATTCTGCCCAACAAAATTTCAACGGTGCATGGGTAAGTCATGGGCAATTGACAATATTTGGATTTATAATGTCATTCTTTATTCTAATTTGAACTATGAACTGTAAATTGAAATTCACTATTGACTCTTTCTAAAGAAAAAGAAGATCGACCTCCCTACAAACCGTCCGTCGTATACTGTGAGAAACAAATGTACAAAAAATATTACTGCACTAAAAACGAAATACACGCACACGGTAAGTTTAAAATTAAATTACACACAATGATTGAAAATTGAAACTTACGAGTGAAAAAAGTGAAACCAGTAGCCGTAAAATGTGGTGCAAAAACATGTTGCACATTGCTGAAATTTTTACACTTTTATTTACTTCAACCTTCAACAGCTCCTCATCCCCTAGGAAGAAGTATATCATCACCTCCGATTGCAAAGAAGACGAGGAAAGACTCCTCTTCATCTGAAAGTGATTCAGGTGAATCCAGAATTCCGGTTATTCTACTCCGACGAAATGACACAAGCTCAAAAAATCGAACAAATGCTTTTTTGATGGCGTCTTTGAAACAAAAATCTCAGTACTAAAATGTAAAAGCAGAGACACAATTGTTTTATATTTTGCAATGTTTCAAGTTTCAAGTTTCAAGTTTTATTTGTGCATTTGCTGTAGAAGGTTAAGATTGAAGAAAATTATTTCGTCACAACATACAGAATACAGAAAGTAGGAATGAGGAATACCGTGTAATTTCATCAATAATAAATAATAAATGTGCAAAATGTGCACCACACGGAATAAATAATGATCAATAATCAACAGAGAAAATAACACATTTTTTCTAAACTATTATGTCAAATGTCAAGTGAGAACCATAATAAGCTCGTAGTCTACTTTTTGTATTTCGTATACTCAAATTACATAATGAACTAAAACTTACAATTAGGTCTAACACGAACATATAACAATAATATTGAATAACTAACAAATAATCATTATGTTGTGCGACTGAAGACAAATAATAAATAATAATCTTGTAACGGCTAAAAATATTATGAATTGTGATAGCATATTTTTACAGTGTGATTCATTATTCACTGGGAGTTTAAAACTAGGACTAGTTGAATAAGAGAAATAAGAACTTTTTTTTTCTGCTCTATATTTACAATTTACACAAAGAGGATTTATCATCCATCACAATCGTAGTCGTAATAATTCGTAACCTGAGACATAATTATTATTGTTATTATAAGCATGTGCGCAAATATTCATTGTTAATTCATACCGACAACATACACAATACACAATATATACAATACTTACATAGTCCAGCTCCACAGACATACTATAAAATACTATACACAATTAATATAGAGACAACCACATTTTGTCAACACAGAGTATCACATTGTGCATCTGAATATTCCTATTCAGTATTCATTATTCGCATAGTAAATTCAATATTCAATTATTATCAATTTGAATCTCTAAAAAACAATATAATAACAATAATAATTATTATTTATTTATTATTTGCAATAAAAGTCTAGTAGTAGTAAATATAGTAAAGCTACGCATTATGTACACGGAAGTATATTATACAAATAATAATAATAATAATAATAATAAAGGTCTGTAGTCTGTCAATTGTAGAGATCGTAAATAGTCCATGAAAAAGATTAATAATTACGCATTATTTACTGTAGAGAAATTATCATTATTATTGACAAGATTTTTTAGGAATTAGGAATCAAAGTTCAAAGTTACAAAGAGTTATTCCCGTTATAGGAACTCGTTAAATGTAAAACATATTAATTTCACGAAACCTTTTTTGACTCTAGACTCTAGACTCTAAAAACATGTTTTAATTTCTCAATAATTATTATCAACACTGAAGGCTGTTTTTCATGGAGAATTTCTTAAAACGTAAATAATTATGACTATTTTAATAATTAGATCAGCTTAAAGCTTGAATGTTGAACGTTGAACCGATGGCTCTTGTCTCTGATCTCGTATGTTTAATCTTTATGGCAGTTTAGAAGAGTTTCATCCATGGTAAAAATGGTTTGATTCCTCGGAGTTCTACTCCCAACTTCTGACTCTGTCTTTTGTGTGAGTAGACAAAGACTTTCATATTCTTTGTTCATTAGATCTTGAGTCATTTGGGTAAGCTTCGCCACATCATCATTTGAATAGCTACTCGTGTCAATCTCGGGAAGAACTTTTAAAATCATTCGACCTAGAAATAAACGACAAACAAAAAATTTGTAGGAAAAGCGAAATGATCTGGAATCTATAGTCTTCAAGACTTCAAGACAAAACATATTTCAACTTGAAAAAACACTAGAATTGTGTGATTTTAAATTCATCATATTTACCAGAATTAAATAATCTTTTGTCATCATTGATGAAACTGTATGGTGAAAAAACTACAGGGATAATTGGTAGTTTATTTTGGACCGCAATATGAAATGCTCCTTTTTTAAAGGGGGCGAGCGTGGCTCCTTTGCTACGAGTTCCCTCCGGAAAGATCCATAAACGAGCCTAGCACAATTTTTTTTAAAAACATGGTTTTTAGAATGACTTTGATGTGTTTTTCATTTTTTGTTTTGTGTATTATCAAATGGTCAAAAATACAATTTAATCACATGCAAAAAGTATTTTTTTGCACATGATATGTTATACAAATAGTACACACGCAGTTTCTCATGGGAAAATGAATAGATTCATGACGTTTCTTTTTCCTACTTTTGTTGTAATTTGTTATTTTTTGTTAGTCGTAGAAAAACCATTGTAAACAAATTATTTACCAGGATAAAAAAATTTACCTTGTTCTGATGAATAAATTCAGTTGACGCACTCAGCTTCGTTTTACATTGAGCAGAATTTGAACGGTCAATAAAGACAGTTCCAGACAACCAAGCTAATTGGCCCATTGGGAATATATATCTGTGGAAAAAAACAGAATTGACATGAGATTCTCAAGTTTTACATTGACTATTGATCAATTGTAATTTGTATTGTGTACGTTTTTCTTGTTTTCCACGTACAAGAGTTCACGTTTAGAGACTGCAGCCATTCTTTTCATTTTTGGCCATATCGCATTCATACCTGTGAAACATAAACAGAAAAATAAAACGAATTTAGAAGGAAGTACAAATAGAGACAAAAGTTTTATTTTCTCATGCAAAATGCGGACATACGAAGTACACACAAAGATAATAGATATGCATGCGTCAATACTTAAATTTTGACATTGTCGCGTTTCGTCATGAGAATATAATATACAATCGCGTTTGTTTCCCTTTATTTCCCTTTATTTCGTATTTTGTAGCATGATTTCATACAAAAATGCTAAATACCAAATACCAGACATTTTTCAGAGAGAAAAAATTATCTGCAAAACCTGCACGATTCCCAATCAAATCTACAAAAACTACACATGTAAATAAAATGCTAGCACTTTCAAGTTGAAACTTGAAAGTTTTACATAATATTCATTCTTTGTTATTCATGGAAAGCATAAAATTGTGTTCTACATGCTACAGCATTAATTAAAATTTTCATGTAAAGTATGTATACATTGTACATTGTACATTGTACATTGTACATGCATTGTTTTTGCGTTTTGCGTTATGTGGGAAGATTGGCAAGTTATTTTCCTATTCGCGTGAATAACATTGAAATTTATGTTGTACATGAAACGACATGACATGATTCAAAATACAAAATACAAAAACGTCTAGTAAAACCTTCCACATGTCATCATGTTCTCTATTCTCTGGTTTTATATTACAAAACAGTTGTACACACTCAAAACTCAGCACTCAAAATATTCCTACTATATCTGCAAACTGAAAACACCGTGTAGTTTTTGAGCTATTGCTATAATATAATGTACGCGTATCACGAAAACCAAAATACATAGAAAGTTTGTTATACCTAAAAAGTCGAGAATACTTTGATGATTTGCTACGACTATACACGGAGATTCCTTTAATAATATTTCATCTCCTTGAATTTCCCATTTGATCCCGAGTAACGCCGACACTTTGCTCACCATCCAGTAACCCAGCCTGTAAAATCAAGCAAAACATGTTGGAAATTCCCTGTTTATTCAAATTTCCAATGAAAGTAATGTAAAATAATAATTGTTGTGAATTATCAATTATAAAAAGTAAAAACTCACAATGGATTCCGGATGTCTTTCGGACGGAAAAAACAAATGGGCATAATGAGTAGTGCGGCACATGATGTGGCGAAGATGTAAGTCACAAATTTGAAGCAGTAGCGAAACTGAGGAAACAAATCGTAGCACAATGCAACAACAAATGTAATCACTGTCAACATCCCGGCCGCCGACCAAGAAATCTCAAAGATTCCCCACATGATGAATGATGAACAGTCACTGCGATCACTCCTTTGTCAATTTTCTATCACTATTTCCTGTCAAAAAAGACAGTCAGTCACCAGAATCCAAATATTTTACAAAATATTTCAGTTGTAAAATTCAAGGATGGACAATTTTAATTTTGAGTAGGACAACAAAGAACAAATATTCTGCGAAAGTTTCTGAACAAAATCGTGTAGACTTGAGACTCGAGACTCGAGATTTTACACTGAGGATCACGAGAGCGTTCAAGTTTATACAGAGCACTTTGAACTTTGAATTTAGAATGCAGAATGGAGCAAGTTTTCAGGGCCGAGGTTTCAATTGAAGTGAATGGAATTCTATCTTTTTATAAATCATGCTTTGCAAGTACTTTAACTGTAATGTTTGGTTTAGTTTGGTCTACTCCGTCTTCACTGCGACCATAGTTCACCATCCACCACGTTTATTTCAGTACATTTCAGTCCGCAGTACTTTTATATCCTATATCCTATGTATCCACTTAATACTTTATACTGGCATTGGCACTGGAAAAAATAGAATGATACATTACTAAAACACACATATGTAAATATGGTAGGCGAGAAGATAGTTTGTACTAAGTACTGATAACGCTCGAGACTCGAGATTCTAGACTTTTCACATTCAAAAGCTGTATATGAATCATGCATCATGCACAATGTAAAATGTACATGTTTTTTAAAGCAAGAGGGAGGAATATTGAATATTAACAGGAGCAACATCAAGTATAAACTAATTTGAAAGAATAATAATTACCATCATGCATGCTGTGCTATACATAGCACAGGATAATACTGTATTCTATATTATGCTTGGCAATTTGTTGCGTAAGGTTTGTTGGTCTGTGTGCCTGTGGGATTGAATTGAAAATTGAATTGATCATGCCATTTGCTTCTCATCATATTTATCAAACAACAATTATTATTGTTATTTTTTAATTCTATTTTAAGGACACATTCAAAATTTAAATACAAACAAATCTATTGAGTCTTGAGTGTGGAGTACTGAGTATTGAGCATTGAATATTGAATACAAAATATGTACAAACGCTACATTCAAGTTCAAATGTAAAACTTGATTGAAACTCGAAACTCGAAACTCGACAACCGACACTCGAAAACATTTGGACACAAAACAACAAATCCAATGATTTTCATAAGTACCTTCTAAATCTAAACTCTGCATGCTTTTTTATGCACAAAGTTCAGAATCCAGAATCCAGAGTACAAAATACAGAATACACAAATTCGGAGCATAAATTATCACAAGCATAACATAATAATATAATGCGATGCAAAAAGCTTATTAACTGTAAAGCACATCTGATGTTGAAATTAAATGGCTCGAAAATTTTACAAACAGCAAACAACAAACAATGACACCAGAACAGGTGCAGTTTACATTTTACATTACGTCACAATTCACAGTAAATAGTGTCAACATGTGTGAACTTGAAAATTTCACATACTTGCTCGCATGCGGTTTAAAGTTTAAAGTCTAAATGTACTTGTCAAGTTTGTGCCCCATTTTATCTCGAGCAAACTACCGAATGAAATTTAAATGATGTCAAATTTTTATGTAATGTAAAAAGTACCGGGTTGATTTACTCCAAGTTTTCCTCTTAAGTCAAAGTTTTTAAATTGAATTCAAATTCAAATCAGCTGTTGTATGCAGTACAGAATAGAGAAAGCAATGAAAAATGAAAAATCAATCTGCTGTCTGCTGTCTGAAGAAACAAGAGAAAGCTGCACAGTTGAAGATTTGAAGATTTTATCGCGTAACATTGAAAAATGAAAGAGATTACAAGAATAATTATGTTGATAAGTTGAGAAAATGTTCTACATTTTTAGAGGAATTCACAATTTAAATAAAAAATTCGTCGTGTGTCTTCTCTTTCGGATTCGGATTCAATTTTACGAGTGATTCTCTCGGCTGGAACATGTGACAGTGCATAATTAAATAGAGGATATAGAGAATAGAGACTTTGTATAGAGTATAGAGTATAGATTAGAGAGAAAAGAGTACAGACTGCAGACGCATGATAATCTTTGAGAGTGTGCAAAAGGGAAAAGGGATTTCCATTGA
>JAQGBH010002101.1:0-26720 GCA_034698265.1 Sminthurinus aureus
AATCAAAAGATTTTTGTGTTTTGTGTTGACACACACACACAAAACTAAACTATTAAAAGTTTGTGGAGGAAGAGTATATTTATACATATTATACAATGTACAGGATTGATCGATATACTATAATTTGATTCATAATACAGATTTTTTTTTTTTTGTAACATACAGGGAAACAATAATTGTTAGAAGAAGATTAGCGTTAACGCTCTTTCATATGTAGGGTATACATGTATAACTTAATAATTATTAATTATGTAGTATATATTATACAACAATATACATATATAATTAAAATCTGATGATAAATACATATATTATGATAACAGTTTTTTAATGTACTTGTACAAGAGTTTAATCGCGTTTGTATTTGTGCTAGATACAGTTTTTCTGTATCAGTTTATATTGTGTGTGTGTGTGTGTGTAAATAATCTGTAGTCTGTGGCATAACATTCGAGGTTTATTTTATCGGATCTAGTTTTGTATGGCAATAATAGTAATTATTATAACAACAACAAAATACATGTATACATATGTACCACACGGTGTTCAGTATACTTGATTTTTCTTACAATTGTACACACAATACTTACACATTCGAATTTCCCTTCGCCTATACAATATAAAGCTCTACTAGCGCATCTAAATTAGTAAGAATATGTTGTAAGTAGTAGTAACATTATAAAAACATTCTCTGACTTGGCCATTTTTGGTGAAGGGTGCGTTTCATTTTAAACGGTGATTGGACAAAACCCTACAGTTTTTCGCTTATTACTGATCAAATTATTCGAACTCTCTCCTATCCGAAATTTTAAAAGAGTATATTAAAATAAAGAGGAAAAAAACTCACATTGAAATTCCAATTATGTTTCCTGATTGAAAAGGAATCGATAAATTTCTAAAGAGTTGAAAATGTGTGTGTGCCTTATATATTATGCGTCTTTTAATTTCTGGAATATTATAATGTGGTGATGATGATTCAAGCAAAATTATCTCTTTGCTCAAGTACGCACTTTCACATAATATAATATTTTGTGTGTAATATTTGTTTAGGGTGTATATTTGCATGTAACTACATACAAAAGGATCGAATGGTATAATAATATAGAGTACTTTCCATGAGTATGTACTTAATAATAACATGTTGTATTGTTTTCACTCATAATATTATATGTATTGAAGATCCCCTATACTTTAATTTTTATTAATTCTGTAGTGTTTGTATCATCATAATAAGTATATGTATACGAGTCACTTTTTAATGGAATAATAATATCATAACATATTAAGAAGGGTATAGTGTTATACTTTATGTATATACCTTAAATGTTATTATGTCGAATGTTGTACAATTAATTAGAAAATATTTCTTCGGGTACAAGAAATATATATATATATATATGTATAATATATGATTTTTAAACCTCTCTCTATTTTCTTGAATCAATTTTGATCATATCTTTCCCTTTTGTTTTTCTATTCCTGTGAAAAGCTTTTATACACTTGACTTTGGCTTTGCCGAATACATAATACGCGAATATATAAATATTATTATACATACTACATCCCTTACTCAGGCTCGTATCTTTTTCCAATCAAAACACCAATCTATTCATATATTAAGTAACATTAACATTATCATTTTTTTACTTTGTGTTCCTTATAAATCACCAACTAGCCAACAGTATAATATACCAAGTAACAAAGGAGTGATGATGATGGTATGGTCAATTGGTGTAATTTAATTTTCTGCTGTCCATTTTTTGTGTATATATAAATTATAAATGTGCCTCATTGTGTAACAATGTTTGTTTGTTTGTGTGATGTAAATACTTACATTGTACATATATCAGTACATTAAACATTATATACTTATGTATGATAATTGTTTTAAAATTTAGTATACTTTCCAGCGTTTGTTTCTATATGTTATATATATTTTCTTATAGTGTTTAAAAGTATAAGTAGAGAGAGTAGTAGAAACAGAGACAGAATTTTCCCTTTCAAATGCGTCTGTTCAGGTTGCTTGAAAATCTCATGAAAAATCCACATATTCATATACATTTCAACCATCAGTTGTATCGGCATTGTATTGTTTATCATATTAATACACCTAAACACTCTACAGTTAACACAGTATTTTTTATATTCGGAGGTCAAAAATGCCCGTATTTTTCAATTCCTTCTCCTTCCTGTCCATATATTCTCTAACATAGTACTATCATTATTAGTATTTTATAATACCTATATACATGTTATGTACTTATACTAATACATCTTAAAGAATAAGAGGTTTTTTTCATGTGTACATTTTACCTACTGGTATTTGTTGTATGTTATATTATACAAATTCATATATGCTATACAATCATTCCTTTTTTCATTCATTCGTCATTGCGGACTCGAAAAAACATGAAGCAAAAAACAATAATACAATCTATATATAATCTGTCATACACTTATATGTATAATATTATATATATATCGAGTTGATTGTACACAAATCATGTACAATCATTATTGTAACTTAATAATATCTATATATATATATAGATTATGTTGTATGCATGAGGAACCAAAAAACACATTACATATAACACATAACAATCTATTAAATTATGTAATTCATAGAAAATACAAGGAAATATACATAGTAATAACAACACTAGTAATCATAATTCATAATAGTATTATATTACCTTTATGTACTTTGAAAAATATATATAACGTAAAACTTAAAACCATTAGTTTGTGCTCACATGTATTTTTTATGTATATGATTTGACAATATCATAATCAGCAGATGTATACATACGTTATAGATAAAAATAATAAGACAGTAATATATATAATATAACAGTAAACAATATATTATATTATATTATGCACATGTAAGAAAAAAACATTGTGTCATAATCGTATAATTCATACAAAGCTCTTTATAAGTAAAATTGTACATTGATAAATAAATAATAAATTATAGAAAATCCAAACGTATACAACTTATTTTAGGAAAAATTCAGTGTACACAACAAAATTGTATATTATTATACTTTATGATACTTTTTTGTTTCAACTACAATTCGCAGCACTTTCACCATAATAATATGTAGATAGTATACATAAGAGTATATATGCGTATAATATACATGTATAGATAGCTTTCGTTTTCTCTAGGTAAGAAAATTTCTTAATGAAAAAGCAATTATACGGTTTTTTGTTTCACGTTGTTTGTACATGCAAGCACATACATATTTGACAGTCAAGGTTAATATAAATAATAATAAGCTACAATGTATAATATATATACATATACATGTATACTTTACCTTACAAATAATAAAATAATCATAAATAATTATAGAGAGTAATAACCGTTTACGAAAATTTGTAATTAAAAAAACTGTGTCATGATCAAACAATGGCAATAGTTATATGTATAACCAAAAGTTACAATAACAATAATAATAAAAAAGCATCACGATAATTTTTCAATACTTGTGCCCGTTTTTTCGCAGGAGTAAAACACACTAACAAGTATAAAATATGCTTTTTATACGCATTAGCACTGTTGTAATTTTATAGAAGATGACTTATAAAAGAGAGATTATTATGGATTTATAATATATATATTTTCAGTACATTATACACCCTACTTCTTTTTCGTTTTATCATACCCTTTATTAATTAAGAGAAAAAGAAAGTTTGTAAGCAGTTTTGTATAAAAAGTACCTAAAATTTTTATGTCTACATCTTATTCACACTTACAGAATTGAACAGAAAAAATTATCATTTTGATTTTCTTCCTAGAGAATATATATAATATATATATAAAGAATCGATGGAATGAATCACCGTAATTGGAAAAACACTGTAGAGGAAATATATACGCACATAAGTTATTGGCTTTTTTTGAAAAAAAAGTGTAGAAATGATAGTTTATCGTACAGTACAGTAGAGAGAGAGAAAAAAAGGAAAAGCTTTTGGTGATTTCATCCTACATTCATTTTCTTTGGGTAACATGCGTTGAAATTTTTCCACATTTTCATCATTTACTTCGAAGGAATAAAAATATTTCGTAGCTAGAATAATTATTAAATTTTACACTATACACAGCGCAGCTGGATTTGACATACATTATGTACTTATACTGAAATTTCTTGTAATATATATATTATATAGATAGATATATTTTGATTATTGTAAGTGTATTTTAATGTTATACGGTAATTTTTTTCTCCACACATTCATTCATTCACAAATCTCTCTCTATATAAAAACACACATGACACTTTTTAATGCACCCTTAATAAATATTTAATATTTTTACGATATAATAAGACTTTTTAAGTTGTCTCTCTTGTTTTTCTCTCTTATCAAATGTAATTATTATATAGAAGGAATAATAATAATTAGAGCTAACAAACCAACAAATATTTATTTAGCGTTTTCAAATCTATCTATCTACTTGTTTGCAATATTATACGACGGTGATAAGGTATTCAGCAGCTTAAATGTTTATACATAGTTTATACGTAAGATATTGTAATTTAATTTCCTACAGTAATTTAATTCGCAACGTATGTAGTACATTCTTATATACATTAAATATTTCTTCACATATGTTATAGATTGTACCAAATCCATGGCACGACCTAATTTTGTAAACTATTATATATATAACCATTTAATAATAATAACATAATGTTTGTTGTTGTTGCTGGTTTTTTTATTACTATCCCTTCAGCACTTAAGAATGATCTGACTATATTATATAACGCTTTTATGTTTGATGTGATAACGTATTAGTACATAAGTGTGCAAATGCATTACACAGGTTGCATAAATTGTCTGTGTGTATTTATGTATGTGTGTGTGTGCATGTGTATTACGTATGTCTCCGTTGATTAGCATGTTCTTTGTTTCTCTCATTTTTTTAATTTTCTGACGACCGGATGAGTAAAGTTTTATATATAGTACTTTATAATGATTAATAATGATGATAATAATTAAAGTAATGCTAACAATATTAGTTGTTAGTAAGACATAACTCGTGTGTATATTATCTATTATTGTATAGACTCATTCATCCAGTTTCTAGAGTTTCTAGGTCACCTGTTATAATATTAAATATTATAACCATCATAATCATTATTTTTCCAATCATGATTAATATTTTGAGACAAATTCACATTATTCTGATAGGATAATAATACACACATTTGTAAACGATTATACGATTTTCTTTCCTGTTTTTCATTTATTCGAACCCTACATATTTTATGCACTGTCATAGTATACATAATACAAAAATGTGTGTAAATGTACGTGTTTCATTTTTTTGTGGTGCACTCATAAACATTGCTTTATCTTTTGTAGAATCAACACGTATTATATTAGCGGCTATGCATATTTTTTTTTGTTGCTTGCAGGTAGTTAATTCAGGTTGATTTGTTTCATTTTTGAATACCTAGCAAAATTAACAATAATTTAATTATAATTGTAATAATAATATAATTGCTTGTGTGTATTTTGGTATTTGGTATATATTTCTGTGCGTTGAGAAAATTATTTTTTTCATGCTGTTGTTTTTTCTGTTCACTCTGGAAAACCAAAAAAAGAGAGAGAGAGAGAAAAACTGAATAGAGTACAACTTATTTAAGAATCAAACTATCTTCAAATAATAATTTACATTTTATCCATCTTTACTACTTTATACCATACACATCATCGTAATATACATTATATATAAATACAAGAAGATAGAAAAAAGTGAACAAAAAAAATACTTTTAGTTTTATACTGTGCATGTACGTTTATCATGTGTGCATGTGTAAATTTAATGTTAATTGGGTTTAGTAAGCGTACAACACTTTGTAGCAATTTTTTTACAACATTATAGTAACCTACGTGTAAATCATTCTCAGTTTATAATTTAGTACCAGCTCTCTAATATATTGGTTTGTTTTTTTAGGAGGATTTTAAATTTTTATATGACTAAAAATTTAAGAACTGACAAGGTTAAACATGTATATGTATGAGTATAACATAACAATGTTGATTAAAGTTTACCTCACACTAACAATATTATAGAACGTAGAAAACAATAAGAATGAAGGTATAGTTAATGGTTTGAAGTTGGAAATAAAAAATTAAATACTTTTCCGTCTTCTCATTAATACCTTGGAAAAATTCATTATACACGATAGTATTTACTAAATTGATGAAATCATAAAATATTGTAAAAAAATGGACACTTTAAATTGTATTTTAGTACATAATATTATGATAACAGAGAGAGAGGGAGAGAGAGAGAAAACTATCAAACTTGAGGTCTTTCTCTACATTAACGGTTTGTTTATTGAAAATTCTTACAATTATATTACGTAGATTGTAGCCGTCATCTTTCTTTACTTTCTTTTTTGCAGTAGTAAGCTTTTTGTGTATTTTTTTTCAGTTTTTTTTTCTATATAGAGTTTGTAAATAAAATTCATTCATTCATTTTATATATATCGTGTCACATTTCACTCATCGTCCATCTCATTAGTACAGACCACATCCTCTCAGATTGTTTGCTATAATCACGTCTGTTACAGCATCAAAGACGAACTGGAATAAATTAAACCAAATGTGTTAGTGAAATCAATAAAATCTCTTTTTAAGACATACCAGAGATTATAGATGTATGATGATGAGAATATTTTGCATCGATATTTTTCTCCTTGCACTTTAATTACCTGTATGTTAGATGTATCTGTCGCACAGGTCATATGGCAGTAGATTTCCTTCGTCGTTGACTTATTCTTGGCTTCAAACTGGGCTTGGATGTAAGCAGCGGCCTCGCCATATTCTTGTGCACCTATTTCACAGATTAACCAATTCCACAAAGAGAAAGAGAGAAAGAAAAACAGCAAAATTATTTATGGGTACAGAAACATTAAGCCCATTTCAACAACCGATTATTTTGACTCTCTCATCAATATCCTAAACCATTTCCTCAGTTCCTCAGTTAATGAGTTGGAGATATATATATATAGATAGATAGACAAGGAGTACATACATGCAAGCATGTATAGACTACTGACTTCCTTTTTCTTTTTTTTCTTTCTTTCCAGGACATACACATTCTCCTTCTCTTTTTTGTCACTATTTTTTTTGCACTGTATACATATTCAATTTGAAAGATTGCATCTGCACGTGCAGCTTTTTCTGACTTTTCCCCATTCCTACATTTCATTACTGTTGTGTTAAAAAGCCAAATTCTTCTCAACTACAAGTATAAAGAGTGCAAGAGAAAAAAAAACTCGTAAAAATCCATTCTCTGACCGTGAAAAGCTATTTGTAGCAAGATTAGAAAAAAACAACATTTCATGATGATTCTACATTAATGGAACTTAAAACCTTTTGAGACTTTGACTTCTCTGCTTCATTATTCACTATTTTGTCCCTAAGTAAACGCAAACTTTCCATGTGCAACCGTATCTTAAACTTATACTTCGAACCATATAATACAAAACACACGTCTGAAGATCATTTTTCATTTTGAAATGAAATCTTCAAATAAAATTATTAGTTTTAAATTATAGTTAAAAATTTTAAAATACATAGAAATCATACTAATGTAGACATGCATACCTGTGTATTCTGGAAAGCAAATGGTCAGAGGAGACTTTTTGATTTTCTCTGTAAAGATTTAAAAGAATATAATACAAATTAATTAGCAATTCTTTACCCATCATAGGTACATATCGATTTATTTGACAACTCTTAGAACAAGTGTAGAGAATGGCGCACTTTACTTGTAAAAAAATTAAACCAACAGGAACTATAACGATGCTAATAATAATAGTAATATTCTGTAAATCAATATGTAATTAAGTATTTACCTTCAAAGAGATCCTTTTTGTTCAAAAAGAGAATGATGGAGGTGTCAGTAAACCACTTGTTGTTACAAATGGAATCAAACAATTTCAAGCTCTCCTGCATTCGGTTTGTTGTTTCATCTTCATGTAATACCTATAGAGAAAGACAAGATATAGACATGTTTATAGATGTGTAAAAAGTAACAGCACATTACGTCAAACCCTTTAATTGTTAATCTATCAATCAAAAAGAAACGACTAATATGACAAAAAATGGGATGGAACCGAGAGAACAAATACAAATGTATTCTTCTAAATATAACTGGTTAAATTTTTTTTATAATACCAATAATTACTTTTCAATTCCGCGTTTGTTAGAAATCAGGATTTTTTTTACATCCATAAAATCTTGTTTCCTGTGTACATGTGAATAAAAAAAAGGCCGACATGTTTTTGACGAGATTGAAAGTGAGTGTTTTCCTTCCTTTTTCAAAGGAAATGAATAGATTGGACATTATACTTGATATCCCTAAAAACTACAAACATGAATCCATGAGATTGGACATTATACTTGATATC
This sequence comes from Sminthurinus aureus, assembly GCA_034698265.1. Lineage (NCBI taxonomy): Eukaryota > Metazoa > Arthropoda > Collembola > Symphypleona > Katiannidae > Sminthurinus > Sminthurinus aureus. The sequence goes on from JAQGBH010002101.1 coordinate 8,436, forward strand.
CCTAAAAACTACAAACATGAATCATCCATGTAAACTGTTACATGAGCAAATATCAAATATACTCCCAACTACGAGAAAGACAAAAGCCAATAATATGACTATAGTAAGTAAGAAGAGATTTACAATTCAAGCCCGAAATTATCCAACACAAGACCCTTTCGTCTTTTAATTACTACACAACTTTTAGTGCAGGGGATATAATATTATACAATATACATAATGTACTACAAAATCATCCAAATGTCTGCAAATACACAAAGCTATCTATTATTTGCCTCATTTTATTGAATAATTATTTGCTTCAAGCTTTATACAAACAGTAAATAGTATACAAAGTTCGTCCTTGGTCGTCGATTATCCGGGAATAAGTCTAAACCAAATTAAATACGTTTCTAAGAGACGGATGTGGGTATGTACATATAGGAAATGCTAGTACAGTTTACCAATGCAGATGAAAGAAAGTACTAGGAAAAATATGCATAAAAAAGTGCAACAAACTGCGTTTCATCTTCTTGACTATGCTTCTTTCTCATTGAACAAATAAACACTACAATTCCCGTCATCTAATTCCATGTAATCAAAGAGGAGATGTTAAAAGCAGTACACTACTAATTTTGAAACAAACAATCGCTACACATAATACATGTGATGTAAATAATGCATACATCATACATAGTTAATTATCTGTCAAGTCTAAAATCTGAATATTCTTGTACACGGTTAAATTTTCAACTCGTATCCATGGCTGATAAACTCTTTAATCAACCAAAAAAGAATAAGCACCCACGTATAACAGCAGCTGCTTTCTTTCATCCATTTTACTCAGTTTTACTACAGCCAATATTCAATGAGGTGAATCATTTAAGTGATCAAGTAAAGTATTTCAAACAACTTTATGAAGAAAGGAAAGAAATTTAAATTTTTTTATATGTAAAATACAAAAGTCATGTAACTATTGACAGGAAAAATTGAAGAGTGAAATTTAACAGAAAAATTCTTTGCATGATTGGCAAAAACAGAGGAGAGTACGAAACGAAGGAAGCAAGGTAGGATGGATGGATAGAGGTAGAGGAAAATATATATACATATATACATATATCTATTCCAACACCTCCGCAATTTACAATACTCTCCATATCCCATATTTATCAAGTTTTCAGTATTTCATTCAGAAGTATGTATACAAAAGTAAAACAATTTGCTAGGGCTCTCAGACAGCTATCTCTCACTAAAAGGAAAAGATGACCAAGAGCCGACTCATTTTCTCAAGGAAATTAGAGAAAGTTGTAACGGACGTGAGCTAAGATGCATCAACGGAAATTTAAACTTTCTGTACAAGAAAAGTTTCAAATTTCAATCCCAGATTTCAAAACTAAAGTTTTCAAAGCAATATGATGTAAAGACTTGAAACTCGAATATTTTAAATATTTCATGCTCCAACAAAGTTGAAAAGAAGAAAAGTACCAAAGTTTCTACCAAGTGTACCATACACAAAAATCTATTATGTTGCCTACGACTTGTGATATAACATGTTAACAAAAACTTTTGATTTTTATTTCATGAAAACTTTTTGTGCATATTATATCATAAAATAGTATTATATCATAATACCGTGTTGTAAGTTGTACTATAGTACGAAATAGCTTCTTTTTTTCAAAAGCAAGAACAAAAAACTCACCTGGTCATATTCGGACATAGCAACACAGAAAATGATGGCAGTCACATCTTCAAAACAGTGGATCCATTTTTTCCTTTCACTTCTTTGACCTCCGACGTCAAATAGTTTGAAATTCAAATTTTTAAAGGAGAAATGAACTTCTACGATTCCGGTTGTTTTTACACGAGTACGTAGAATGTCTTGCTCTCTGTTGAATATGAATAGTAAAAGTGACAGCAATTAAATCATTTGAATTGACAAAATTAAACTGTTATACAAAGTATGGTACAAGTTTAAGTTGATTGTATATTGTCTTTATCATGATGAATTCATAAATTTGTTTTTGGTATAAGCTTACGTTGGTTGATAATCTTTTGCTCCTAGACGGTCCAAGTCATCCAAGAAACTGTAGTTGAGAGAAAAAGGAGAAAGCTCATTAATACTCTATGATACTTTTAACAGTTACTTAAGGATCATTACGTTCTCCCGTTCTATTGAACAGGAGACAACAAACAACTTGCAAAGTTACATAAAATAGTGTGTACTGGTAATGGGAAAAAGAAACAACATAGTATGTAGTTTCAAGTGATCAAGTAAAGTACATCAATGCTATTTGGTTTTCTTACTATTTGGCAGAGTCATTAAGCTGGTATTCATTAGATCGACCGAAGCACTCCTGAACGCCGCTATCTAACCAAAGTCGTTTCATAGCCGCCAGTAATTCTTCTGAAAATGGTTCAGTATCTTCCATTCGTTGAATCACATCAAAGACCATCTTTGCATCCGATTGCTTAAGATAAAAAAACAAAAAGTATCTTAAAACACCCGTAAATCCAAAAAAGTCAACAAGTATAAAGTAGCTCTACATAGGTTTACATTTTTTATTTTCCTATTTCCTACACACGCTAATGGATGATTGGGAGGGGAGGGAAACAATAAAAGGAAAAAAGGCAATACCAAAGAAATCAGAAATAAGAATGAATGAATTTTAAATACAAGATAAAAAACAAGTATTCGTAAATACTACAAGGTATTTGTATCTGTTTCAAGTTCATGCCTGCCGTCTCAATTTTTCAGTGTAAACAAAACTTTCTTGAGAAACACATCTCTTTTCAACTTGTACACATTTTCTAACTACATATTACGGTTTTGTGGATTACAGTTTATTATTACATATGTACCACAATACACACAAGTAGGTAATTAGGTCGTGTGCATGGTATAAAAAATATAAAATTCTCTTTATAAAATTGGCTATTAAAATTTTTAATACTACAAATAATTAATAACTGCACTTTAGTTTAAGACTCGAACAAAATTCTCTGTACAGACTTTGTAAATATAAAATAAAGACATATACAATGTATCTGATACATGTATTGCTATTGTAAATTTAGAATAGCGGGTATAACACCATTAGGAGCTACATTATACATTGTTATTACGTCATAAATAAGGAATAAGGAATATCACGTCTGTTTTCATTCATCCGTTTGCCTGTTTTTACCAAATTGAGACTCCCTCTCAAATATTATACATCACTAATATTAGATAGTTACCTCTCTTTCATTATTTCCAAAGTTGATTAAAAGGTTGGGCATGGCTCTGCAAGACATAAACGAAAATATACATACATATTAGATATGAATCAGGTATCAGGTGTATGTAATATAAGACACAAATTAATTAATAAATAATAATAAGAGCTGCATGTAAACTGGAAACAGTAGAAAATAACCATCATCTCACCTTAAGATAGCTACTAGTGACTGTATTGTGTTGCTATATACTACCGGACGATACTGCCTGAAGTCTTCCGATGTGAATCCACTTTCGTGAATAATTCTGTTAAGAAAAGACAATTAAGAGACCAAAATTAGAATACTTCCCAAAACACAGCAGGCTGTTCCTTTAGGTCTTAATAACTTGAACAACGTGTAAGTTTTCCATTCAAGTTAAAAATATACATAAAAAACAGATCTTTCCTATAGGAAATTCATTTTTTCTCTCATTATATGCATCGTAAATCGTGATCAATACCATCATCAATATCTATCTATCCCCCTTCTCCTCACTTGTATACTATTCATGATTCATGCCACCCATTTTAAATTCTTAGCGACAAATTCATAGTTAAATTTCAATAAAAATTTGTGACAAACAAACACTTTTTTTTATTATTATTGTTTTTAATTCTCAAGTCTACACAAATTCAAGTAATTACATGATTTTGACCTACTGGAACTTCTTAACGCGAGTTAGATGCCAGTACGAAAACATTTTTGAAAATTTGATTGTTTGTAAACATAAATTGTTACATAACTTCAAAGTTTTTTTTTGAGATGGTATATTTGTATTTAAGAATTGAGAATATGAAAACCATTTTAAAAAAGAAAGAAAAGTAAGTATACATTGCATATATATTATATACGTGACATATGATGTTTTCCACCCACGAAAATGGCTATTTACCATAATGCCAATTAAAATCGTCATCGTAGTCAACGTTCTCATTACTTAGTAAATGACCGAATCTCCTGGTGAATCTCCCACGGATTAATTTTCTCTAATTTGGTAACCCGGTGGTTGATTTCGTGTACAATATAAAAAAAATTCAGTATTGCAGTCGGAATTTTATTGCCTCTACTAAATAGTTCGATCCATCATGTATAATAGTGGTACAGTATTTTGTATTTGAGGTCCTCGACCCTTTTGTATTTTCCGGTTTTCTTTTCAACTTTATTTATCGATATTTATGAGCCCAGAGTCATGAGACACGAGTGCATAACGGAGAAAGTTAGCTGTATTTTGATGCTGAGTATTTGATATATACATGTAGCAATGTAGCATGTACCTTATACATTCATGGGACATTTCAGCTAATTTCACTCTCTCTCGCTCTCTCCTTCCCAGTTTTACCTGCCATTGATTAAACTCCTGATTGTGTATGCAACTTCCGCTCTCATTCTGAATCTCTCAAGCCACAAAATAAGTAAGTAAGTAGTAAGTAAGTACCACAATCATAATTCATATAGTGCCGCGACGATGGCTAACAACCGGCTACTTTACTTTACTTTATTAATTGACTGAATACAACTTGTTTCACTCTGGGCAACGTATATATATATATTTTATGTGGTAAGTGTAGTTTATATAGAATACATGTACATTCTACATTGCACCTATACAATCTACATATTAGATATTACATGCTTCATTCAAACAAGCTTATTTATAATCTTCCGAGTGGTGGTTGCTATTTATAACGCACAACATACAGAATGTAGTATACGACTTTATAGCTTAATAATTATTAGCATATACTAACTGCACAACGATATCAGACATCATATATAAGATATAAGACAGCATATGTATAGTCAAAGTACCAGTTGCAGATATAGAAACAAGTGAGTGAGTTTCGCTTACAATTGCTACTTATCATGAGATGAATCAAAGTGCAATCATCAACATTTTGCGTTGTTATCAACTCTTGAATCGTCAACTGGATATTGTATGTTGTGTTTTGTGTACAGTGAGAGAAAATATTGAAACTGCCTTTACAAATATGCACAATACAATACAACACAACACATGACATGTACATTGTACATAGAATGTAGAAACTCTAAATGTATATTGTATATGTACCACAACACTACACACAACATATGTATACTTGTTATTTATTTATCCTTACTGGAGTCTACTGGAGCATTTACTGTCTAGAAAGTAGAAAGTAGAAACTAGAGACGAGAGTCTAGTTGTGTCATGTCATTTCCTTTTACTCTGTTTCAGTATAATCAATGTGTACGTAGGTCCATATTCCCACATTCTCCGTACGTATGGTTTACTTTAGTACATGGGACATGGAAGGAGAAACTACAAACTACAAACTATGTACAATGTATAATGTGCATGGTACATGCTACGACCCGTAGTCAGCCAACAGCCAACAACAACCAGCCAACCATAGAGTGAAAAGGAACAAACTCACTCCTCATTCGATCAATAATATAAAACCCAGAGCTACAGAAACAGAGAGAAGCAGAGAAAGAGTAGGAAAACGAGAATGAGGACGAGATCTAGCTAGCTACCTTGTTCCTTTGACGAGAGTACAGAACACAGAACACAGAGCACATAGTACGACGATATACATGCATGCTCAATGCTCAATGCTCATAGATACACATACGTTAGAATAGTTTCATTGTGGTCATAACATACATTTTCTCCTTCTTTATATTCTAAAGTCCATATGTATATGTTGTATATTATACAGCATGCAGTCTTTCACTCAACTTGGATCTTATACAAGTTTCTCTACAGATATTAGATATGTATCATGTATTTTCCATCCATATTTAATTCTACTGTACTCTCGACTCTCGGCTCTTTATACTTTGTACACATTTGCCTAATAAAAATGAAATACGGATACGGACACAGTTCCATTGAATTCACAGTATAATAACAGTATGCCATATATACTGTATACACATTAGAAATGATGGATTGATGTAGGTATAGTTTGTCCACCACACTGTTATTGTATAATGTATAACCATTCTTATCTTTCTCTCTCAACTCTCAACTCTCAATACTCCAAACTCGAGAGAGACTTGAGGAGGGAAAAACGGGGTGGGGTAAATATTGTCGGTTTTGGGTTTTCAACCCGCATCACATCAACTAACCTAAATCACGCAATCAAGCAAACAATAATTTTCCAACCAAATCTATTCACATATATGTACAGAAATTAGAAATAGAGTAAAGCATGTGTTGCATATTCTCTGTATGAATGTATAACATGGAGTATTCTGTTACATATAGTATTTAGTGCTTATAACTTTGCCCATTATTCGTACTTTGTACCTGCTCCGTTTCAAAAAATAACATTATACATCTACTTTATATTTTATATATACACATTTCATACGTCTATAAGTACAGAGTACAGTATACCTTATTACTGGTCACCGGTCAACTATATATTAAATAGCATGTACAACCAATCATAGGGAATATAATGACCAATATCCAGTAGATTCACATTATTTCCATATGTATCCTAGTTTTCAGCATATAACCTTACATATAACCATCCTTTCCAATGAACGACTTTTGTGATGGCAGAAAATATCAAAAGGAATGAATTTCTTAGAAAAACAAAAACAAATGCCAGAACATGGGAAAAGGAAATAAAACGAACGTCAACCAGGAAAAAGAGAGTAAAGATGAGAGAAAACAACTCAATATACAATATTATACAAACCCAAAAAATATTCTCTTTTGGTTTTTTGCACGGTACGCGTACCGTTGCACATTAGAGCAACACACAGAATCATATGACCATAGACCATGTACCTACAAGAATCGATTATCAAATGCATTACACTTTTCGGATAAATGTATGCATGAATTACAAGCACGCCTTGACCACCTGCGAATAGCTTCGACTATCATGTCTGATAAAAGTCAAAGTCAAAGGAAATCTCCAAAATATGATTTTACATTTTATGCATCCTTCGTATTATAAGGTTCGTTTTTGTGTGGAAAGTGGACACCATCAGAAATTACAACATTACATTAGTTACCGACGTCAGAGGCCAGGTCAAACGTTTTCCTGTGATTCCTTTAATCCTACTCAGAAGCTCAGGCATCATTAAAATTGAAACGGATGCTGTTACTCTACATTAAAACTTGTCCAGCCAGCCAGACAGGCAGACAGAGAGAAAGAAGCAAGTGGCATATAGTAGATACATTCTAATACTGGTGATAAATACATATAGTATTGTTAGTACGCGTGAAAGTGAATATGCATTTATTAATATAGTATAGGCTACAGACTTTAATTATTAAAATACTTTGACACAACTATTGCAAATTACATATCTTACAAAACCCATTACGGAAACGGAGCGCTAAATCAAAAGGTATATCGAAACTTGGTATTCATAATTAAAAATGATTACGTATTATTATTATTATGGTACGGGGGTCATTTTATCACTAAATAAAATCTTCCATGTCATTCATGTCATACAACAGCAATAAAACTAAATAAAAATGGCCGTTATTGTGATCCTGATCCTAAATTGTGATACAGATGTCTAACGGATGTGAACTATGGATTGTTTATAAAATGTCATTTAAATTCCCATGTACAATGTACATAAAAATTACTAGAGACAAGAAGAAGGAAAAACCAAGTTTTGAATGAACGTTCTCTCACTATTTTCATACTCTACAACTTTTCATTAATTTTTTACTCTATTTTTCAGGGCTCAGCTTTCATAGATTGCTCATTCGTCAGAAAAATTTATGACTTGTCACGGTATCAATGTGATTCGTAAATTCACTAATTTCATAAGGTAACTTTTTTATTCGTAAGTATCTGAGTTCGCTGAGCCCGAATCTGAATTCCATGACAAAAAACCATCATGTGCATAGTATTGAGGAATAAAAAATATACAAATGTACGTATGCATTATGCATGATGCATTGACGTCTTGGTTTGCAATTTGAGAAGTTCAAGTACTCATTACGCACCTATAATTATCGACTGGAGAAATATAGAGTACAGTCAACCTTTTACAATCCTGATACCAAATATATTTAGAAATTGTCGCAGTTTGTCACAATCAATATTTACAGCTCAGTTTGATCGATACTCTGTTGACGGTTTTCCAAAAGACAATACACCAAATACACACACAAATGGAAAAGACGTACTTGTAAAATGTAAATGCCAACACAGAAAACAAAAAACCGAATATGGTGCCAACTTGGCATTGCCGATTGCCAACAACCTGCTAAACCCAAAAAAAAAAGATTTACAAAACGGAAAATAAGATTAAGTTGTATTAAAACTCAATATAGTTTGTTAGGTCGTGGTGGTCTAATCCACATCATCCCATGAGATTTCAAGTGTAGATTTAATCACTATTCTCATGTATGACCTTTTACCTTTTCCTCTTTCTATGCAGCTCGTACAATACATCCTCGAGAATGGAGAACATTGAGCAGACAAATACAAAGACAAAGCTCATTTCCTGGAGCAACTAATCTCTAGTAAAACGGATTATTCTATTCACAAATTTATACACTGCTCACAATGAAACGCTACGATCTTTATTCTATATTCTGCATACATGTACAATGTACATTCAACATTTAAATCCGATAAAAATTATTTATTACTGTTGTTCAATATCATTATGACGACTATCCTTTCCTTCGACTTACAAATTATATAGCCACAAACAAAAGAATTCATACAAAATTTATGTAACGAGTACAAACTACAAACTACAAAACATATTATACATATGCAGCATGTATAATACATAACATCATGATGTTACTTTTATATTATTCAGTGATTGTGCAAATCGTGTATCCATCTTGTATACCCGAAAAATCAACATGATACTTATAAATGTACATTTTCTCCAAACATTGTCCGATGAGAAATGCGATTAAGAATAATTTATGACTATAAAATGCAGTTCGCGTGAAAAGCGGACTCCTCCTGTCACTGTGTTTGTCCATTCCTCGGCCTCACGAAAACCACAAGACATTACGTAACTTTTGGCATTCCACATTCATTCGTATACACTGTTGTCGAATACTAAACGTAATTCCAAATTCCAAATAAATGGTTACAAAATTACATAGTTTATCCATCGCATGCTTCTAAATTCAAGGTATAATAATAATATAATATCATCAAACAGGAGAAACCAAAGACATGCTTTTCTTTTGGGGATTTGACAACGGTTTCAAATTTTAAACTGCATAATATCAACAATGTTCATATGAAATTTTAAAGGCACGTAAGCTTTCACATTTAATGAAATTTCTCTATTTGTTAGATAGTAAATGGTAAAAGACATGTATACGTGTGTAGTATGTACTTTTTCCGGGAAATAACCACAAAACTTTTTCAAGTAAGTAATTTACGTAGTTTACATAAATTCCTTTATCCTTGCTTCTCAGAAACTACATAACTTTAAAATAAATTTTGTATTCGGTTTATTTGTTTAAGTTTTGAGTTTAAATGTTTCTAAAGCTTGCCTAGGTCATGGAATAAAGTTTATTATATTTTACTTTACTCTGTACTTTATTATCAAAAGGATACGTCTCTGTAATAAATAATTTCATATAAAATTTCTTTTTTGTGTAAATTAGCATTCACAAAAAGGATACCTATTTACTATTGATGCTTGGAAGCTTCACAAGAAGAATGGAGAAGATGAACGGAAATGAAAATGAAATTTAAACTGTAAATATGCTTTATAATCAAAATATTTACTTATGCATCTAAAATTCCTTTGTGGAATTTACTATAGTAAAGTAATAAATAAAGTTATTTAATTAAGTTTTCCGGACGATATTGACTATGACAAGTTTGACAAAACATAAACAACGTAGTACAATGATTAGAGAGAAAGTTGTTCTTAGAATGCATATGTCAATCTAATTATAATTCCACATTGAAGACAAATTCAAGATGAATGATAAACAAGCCTTATTCCTTCTACCCCTTCACTACTAACAATTCAATAATATTCACTTTGAATCTCCATCTACGTCTAATTCTTTACTAGGAAACCCAAAACAACAACAACAATAATATTAATAATAAAAAACGCACTGCCTTTGCAGTTTCACATTTTAAACATAACAATCCATGAACTCTTTGACACAATGAGTAGCCTTGAGGCTAATTGACAAAACAACAAAGTGAAGCCTCAAGTATCAACAACCTCCTGTATAAATTAAAAAGTGGTGTGTGTATCATAAAACATAAAAACCAAGATATTCTGTATTCAAGAGAGAGAGAGGTACAAACTACAAAGTAGCATACATTACACATAAACATGCTGATTATCCGTTAGCCGGATGGAACAATTAAAAGGGAAAAATAAAACCTATTTTTGCTTCTGATCTGTAAAATGTAAAACTACACAATACATGTATGTATACATACATACATTATACAGTACATAATATATTTCCCTGAATTTATTTTCCGTCGCAATTCCTATAATCTGTGATTGTTTATAAATTTGATACACTGATACAGAACTTTACATAATAATTACATGAAATTCAAAGACAACAGAAAAGTGAAGAGTGGAGACTATCAGTGTTTTTCTCCACGTGTCCTTTATTTATACGTTGTCTGATATATTATTATGTTTTATCAACTTTTGTTGTTGTTCTTATGATTACCTTTGTAATTAATTCACTGACGAATGCCGTGTCAACATTTTAACTTTATCAGTTCAACCTCCATTAGTTTTTAGCTTGTGTATTGTGTACACTACTATACACACTTTACTCCAATGGAAAATACACTTAGCTTAACGGAGAATAGGAACGGATCGTGAAATCATAAGTATTATAGAACAACTGTTATTATTACTCTTAAACTTGTTATATAGTTTGTTTTATAGTGATTTATTCACTCCAATACGTAGATAACTTGTGAACATTATTTTTACTAATACTGTTGTTTGTATACTATTCTCGTTTACATGCATGTATAAAAAGACTCCTAGTAATCTTATCTACATAATGTGTAACTGATATTACAATATGTACTGCTTCCATAAATTCAAAATAAAATCATAAAACATTCATCTGTCCTAGACACCGTTTCACTAGACTGTCCAATGTCTCTTGAATGAAATAAAAATCATGTGTACATACTCATAAATCTAATTTTACACGCACATACATTTCTTGAACCCTTCCACTAAAATATCCACTGTTGCTTCATATATCTACACTCTATAAACTATATTATACACTTCTAGACCTTCAAATTTTCTACGCCAATTGACCAGCAACTAGACAGAACTAACTTGACAGTACAAGTATAATTTTATACTTTTAGGCAACTGTTATGACCATTGCTCGCTTCAAAAAAAGAGAGAGAAATGAGGAAATTATTCAACTCAGATTTATATGTATACAGGGAATAGTAAACGTGTAAAATTAACGACGAACGTGATTCCTCTTTTCATTTTAATTCCCAGCATGTAAAATACCCTGAACTGCAAGGTGCTGCAAGCAAACGCAAGTGTGAGAAATTCTGAGTCCTTTTGAAATGGTAAAATGAGAAGTTACTGGGAAATAGAAATAATAATAATATTTTCTAGGCTTCTCGATGAAAAATGTGACAAGTTAATACAGCGAAAGTAAATAACCCAGTCACCAGTTGAAGGAACTTGAACCTCTTTTTCGCTTTCATTTACAAGAATACATACAGATAATATCAACTTTCACCTTTCACCTGCACACACAGTATACAGTACACGTGCACTCATTTCCCAATGTACCTTTTTCATAATTCATGAAATACAGATGACTTTAGCTTGATTTTTTGGTTTTCATCTGGCTTAATTTATTCTTATTGTTTCATCTCACTCTCTCTTTCCAGCTCACGCTCATTGCACATTCCATTGCATCAAATAGAAGTACAAACCGCAGAAAAAAATAAAAAAAGTCATAGGCATCGATCTCCCTCTCGCCCTCGCATCATGATGATCGAAACTGAATGGGTGGAACTGGGAACGTGGAATTCAGAATATACAAGAAACAAATAAGAAAAAAAACAAATAGAGTACAACATCTAATGGAGCGGCTGATCATTTTATTTTCACTTGTGAAGAAGATAGAAAATTCTATTCTATCTCGTTCAATCCCTTTCGGAGTCCCACTCTCTGATTCTATATCAAACATCAAACACCCATCCACAAATCGTTTCTTCTTCAGGCATTCTAAAATCGTATATCTTATGTCTAGGGCATACTGTATACTGTATACATACACATACAAACACACCATACACGATTATCAGCTTTGTTTCTATTTTGTAATTCGACATTCACCAATGTCTGTGTTTGTGCTGTTCTCTTTTGGTAATAGTATTTATGTATGTCTGTATCAATACATATCCAAATATATTGGAGATGTGAGTCTGTAGTCGGTAATATATTATTATGTGTGTGTGTAGTTGGTAGTTGTAAGTGACAAATGTTCAACTGCATTGCTTTTCTTTCGAGCACACGATCATACAGCCTCACACGACTACCGCACACAGTGAAATCCTCCCTTTAAAAAGTAATAAAAAACTCTGCACCACATGTACTATGTATCTAGTATCTAGTACGCTCTGTTATGTATAGTATGCAGTGTGCAAAGTCTCTATTTTAGAAACAGACACACACTCGTCTGTCACTACATTTATATAGCAAGACAAAACCAAGAAGCAGTAGTGTAAAATAAAGATGGCGAGGAGAAAAAAAGGAAGCTAGATGATTCCAAAAATTTATACATGCATGTATCTACAATGTACAATACAGGATCCAAGAAGAGAGAACGGAATATTTACAGGATAAAAAGTCAAGTCAAGAAAGGAAAAGACGACATTCAAGATGAAGTACATAGAAAACAGAAAGAGCGTGCACAAATCCGTTTCCAATACAGTTGCTTCGTTTCCGTTTTTTTTACAAAAACATTCTCTCCGTATTCGTGTTCTTTTCTGTTCTGTTCTGTATCATTCATAAGGAACAGGAGTTTTCCAAGGCCAACACTGTCTTTCATTACTTGACGTCCTTCTGGTCGTTTACACTTTACACTATTTTCTACATTCTTGCTAGTCTACACTTTTGGACTGAAAGCATCCAATAAACATGTGAACATGGAACTTATATGTATCTAGAAAAGATGTGTTTAAAAAAGTTGAATATTTTTGAAGGAATCATGTTAAATCTCAGTTTCTCTCTCTCATACTCACTCTTTCCTTTTTCTTATCTACACGCTAACCCATGATTACTTGCACACTATATCAAAAATGGGATATGAAAAATAATAAAGCATCGTCCATCCTTCCTCGAGCATCGAGGCAATTTAAGCTCTACACTTGTAAATCTTGAAATATTGTGAATTCTTGATCCTTGAACAAGCAAAAAAAATGCAAACGTTAGGAGAAATGTTGATGTGCAATTTTTGGATTTACTTTTTCGGACGCCCTTGATTTAATACCAAATACTAATACCACTACTTCTTGTCTTAGCTCTTAGCTTATTCCTTATACTCTGGTATCTGTATACCGTTGACCGTGATATTTCCACGTGTGTGTGGATGTGGAAGAGTGATTGGGAGATAAAATAAAGCCATAGGTGAGTCAATTTTAATATACCTCAAAATTTGCTAAGACATTGATAGTGAAAACACACGGCAGTATAATAAGTAATAAGTAACAAGTACTATATAAATAATAAGAATTTCCTATGTGTATTTATCAATTATACACAAGACATAATGTACATGTATACATTTTTGATATGCCTCTTTCCCTTTCTTTCCTGTTTCCTTTCTTCCGCTGTCGATCCACTGATTTTCTTTAGCATGGCATGATTTGACTTAGTTCAGTTTGGTTTGGTTTACGGTTTACAAGAGTTTTTTTTATGAAAGACGATTAATCACGTTGAATCCATATCGTGTGCATTATCTTTATAATACTTTTCCTCAGTCAGCCATCTAATATGCATGGAAATGGTTCTTTATGCTCTGGTGATGTTGTCTGACAGTTCTCTATTTTTTGTTGTACTGTCAGTCTCTAGTCTCTACGACGTACGCCCATCCTATCCTTCATTCGCCATCATACTCAGCGTTACATAATACATACTACCACAATCTTTAGAATTTTCTCTTTTCACCATTCTTTTCGTCCCTCCACCACCGAATATGTATTATGAAGATACTTTTACACAAAAGAAAGTCTGGTATATATACCCTAGAAACATGGCTAAATATTACATAAAAAATCCTACACCCAAAACTCGTCTGTAAACTGTAAAATGTATTCTGACTGCACAGTTGAAAGTTATAAGAAAAGCAGTGATTAATTATATTATACAACTATGCCTACAAAATATATACATTTTATAATGTAACATAATATAATCCTACTACTATCATTATTATTACTATTCCAACTCCTTCTTCATCTTATCTTTTATACAGAAAAGAGATGAATTGAATGCGTAATACCATAATAATGTAATATAATAATATGATATACCATCTTCTCTTCGTCTTTGTAACTTTCACCATATACACCACAGGGATTCAAATTCACCGTTAATGTTCACTCTTCACTTTTCACATGGCTCATATTAAAATACTCGAGACAAGATACAAAATCCAAACTTTTTTTGCTCCGTCTCCGCTGCTTGGTCATCAACGCATCAACTCATCATTATATTACATAACTTATAATGATGAGAAGGACAAGAAGAAGGCATCACAAATCACAAGACCATCATTTACTTTTACATGGTATAGATTATAGATTATCAGCCGTCAAACTTATATGCATAATAAATACAATAGACGGTAGTTATACGTATAGACATTAGACATGGATTTTTTTGCAACCCCATGTCTACTTTTTTTTTTGTAGAATAATGCTTAGCGATTTGGCACAGAGACTTTCAGTCAAGTCGTCACTTTCCAACAACCAACAATTCGTAGTCCGTTCACTACGCAGAATTTCAATGACACGAACCATACGATATACATATGTACACAACTATCGGAGGAGCTGTAGCTGTAAAGAAAAGAAAAAAAAGGGGGAAGCTCATCCATCCATTTCCCATTCACTATTCAACATTCACCGTTGCTGTCGATAACAATTTCCTTGGATGACTATAGATGAAAAAAAAAATCTCTTGCACTCCAATTGTTCCAAGATTTTTTTTACACTCTTCCATCACGATGCTACTGTTACTCCTACTCCTGGATTCTGGATGATACTGCTACTTACTCCTCACGACACAGTGAACCAACTAACCCATAATCGATCAGATAGAAAGTACGTAAGAACAGGATGAAAGATGTACGGATATCGATGAAGGGCAAAACCAAAACTAATGACGCCATTTATACATATCAATACTCTACGCTCTACACACATACATGTAGGTTCCACACGTTCCACCCATCCCTCTACATGTTATAGTAATGGCTAGCCAATTCTCAGATTTTTTTAAGTACCTAAAATTGGGGAAAAGGTAGAGAAAAAAGTGGAGGAAAACTGCCCTCCTACCGACTACTATTCTACATTGCACCAAATTATCAACTTATCCTCCAGGACAGTATGAAGTATGTGAATTGTGCACAGTACATAGTACAATAGACAATAGGTATTTGATGGTATTTGATTATGAAAGAAAGTTCAGGGGAAAAAACAAGTAGCCTCAATCTCAATCCACAGTAGTCAAACACATAGTAGCATCATTTTGGAATTTGTTTCTCACTTTCACACTGAAATTGAGAGGTAACGACAGGAAGAAATCTCCCCCTTAGAAGGAAAAACTCCTCAATCCAATCATACCAACCATCTACCCACTCAAAGCAACTCAAAAGCAGAATGTACATGTCCTTTTATTCATATATGTATAAATACGCATGTAAATGATTCTTCTACTTCTCTTGTCTCCTCTCTTTCTTTCAAAATACAACATGGTATTATATATTATACAGAAAATAAATGGAATGGAATATCAACTATCAAGTCATCCCATTGCACATCACACAATACATGTGTAAAGACGAGAGATCCTACATTCTACATTCTACAGCCGTTTCATCATAAAGGAAAGTGAACACTTAACAACCACATTGACCTTGAGGATTGAGAGGGTATATCCACCATTATCATAAATACATATTTTGGAATTCTTCATCTTCGTCTCCGTCTTCCTCGTCTTCTAGTCGAGTCAAGTGACTGCACATAGATGCATACTAAGTGCTAGACTCTAGACTACTGTACTGTACTGTACTGTAGAGAGAAAGCGTCAAAGCCTGCCTTCATGTAAATAGATATGATTACTATATAAAGGAAAGGGAAGCTGTCTTTCTCTTTATTTTCCTCTCCCCCTTTTCCCTTTTTACGCCTCTCACAGATGTATTAAATAACAAAACGGATGGACAGTATTTATGCAGAATTGTAGACTATAGACTGTAGAATATAGAAGTTAGAAGGACACACGAATACATACAAAAAAAACGTATACTAAGGCAAAAAACTTTCACCAGTAACGGCTACTCCATGCGACATGCATAAAGATAACCAAAAGACTTTCAGAGCTCTATCCCTAAAATACATACATATGTTTATTAGACAAGGGCAGTTTTTAGTACATCATACGTACATAATGTACGTAAAAAAGCACAGATAGACACAAGAATTGATGAGTTATGACCTTGTAACTAACTACAGCTAGAACTCTGTTACACCATCTCATGGTTGTGGACATCAAAAAGTATAAGAAGAAGAAGAAAAAGAAGAAAAAAGCAAACGTCAAGGCAATGTTGTCCAAGGAATTCGGATAATGCATTGTTTCATGGTTCGTACTTTCTTCTCTTAGTCTACTAAACTATGTGTACAGTATAGCGGAGCACTTTTTATCTCATACACAAATGCATACACGTGCATTAAACATACATTAGCTATTAGCTTGACCATTCACCAGGCACCAGGCAACTTGACTTTCAATCTCACTAATGAGTTTATCAGTAGAGCAGATAGTAGGTAGTTGACAAAGAGGACTATACTTAATTCATTCAACTATGACAAATCCTAATGAAATTAAATGCGATTACAAATTACAAATTATCATACACCATAAACCATAATATTATAAGATATAAGATACCAGATCAAAGATCAAACGTAAAAGGAAAAACAGAAAACAAATAATAATAATAATAATAAATTCTAATGTAAAAGAGTACACAGTAGACAGTAAAAGAAAATAAATCCTTCCATCAACAGACTTTCATCTTTCTTATACCATTTCTACAAATTCCCTTTACTTGTGAAAATGAAAATGCATATAGAAAGATAAAAGATTAAGGACAACCGACAAAACAAATATATATATACAAGTATTTCATACAAAAACATTCAAAACTACATATTTTCTCTACCTCAGAAAATACATTTTATTCGTATGATGGATTATGGTGGTTGGATTTGGAACTCTGATTCCCCCGCTAGCATTAAAAGCAATTCTATTTCCAAAGCTCATCTCGATTTCTAATACTTTCTACCTATTTCTTCGTCCTCATCATTAGTCTCATACGACATAAGACGAAATAAAACCGAAATCCTACAACAACATCTATGTCTTTATCTAAAAGTAACATAACTATGCAGGTGCTCATTTTTATTATTATTATTTTAATGCATACAAAACCAAGGTTGACACATGTGATACATATATTCAATAAAATTAATTGTTGCGCACTATTTTCAAATAGATAATATTGGATATACTGTAGTGTATAATGTGTATTTCACTTACTCCTTTTCCTCGAATTTTTGTCAATTTTGTCGAATGTCGAAGGAGACGACCACCAATTTTTTTGACTTTTCACACCACTTACAACTTTAAATGGACAGCGATTGAGAAGCTCAAAAAAACATGGATGTGAATGTGCATAGAAAACACCATACATCATACTTCATTAGGGTTGTCCAAAATATCAAAAGTTGAGCGATCGAGCTGCTCATCACCCAGTATGTACCTACACATGAGTAG